>PYHW01009766.1:208938-240091 GCA_013186435.1 Turdus rufiventris | reverse complement strand
CCCCGCCCCGTTGTTTACCGCGCACCGCCGGGCGCTGCCGCTCCCGCCCCTCGCTCCGGACCCGGCGCGGGGCGGGCCGGGCGCGCTCACGGGCTCGGGGCGCGGCGGCGGCAGCGGCGGCGGGCGGGTTGTGGCGCAGCGCGGGGAGCGGCTCGGCCCCTTTCCCCTCCCTTCCTCCCCTCGCGCCGCGCTTCCCTCCGCGACCCGGGAACGGGGGGAGGAGGAGGAGGAGGGGGCGGCCCGGCGTCGCTCCGCCGAGCGCTGCCCGCGGGAGGAAGGGGGCGCGGGGATGAGATAAGCGCGGGGGCGGGCGGCGGGGGGGGGTATGTAGGGGCGGCTCAGGTGGATGCGGGGGGCGGCGTGAGGCCGCGGGGGGAGGCGCGGAGCGGAGGGACGGGGGCTCTTCCCCCGCCTCGGGAGGCGGCGGGGGCTCGGGGGGAAGCGCTCGGCGGGCTTCCCGGAAGGGTGAATTGGATTAATTCTGGTTTTTTTTTAAGGGGGGGGGTTTTGCGCTCCTTCCCCCCCCCTTCGCCGTGCAGAATTGGCGCCGGTAGGAGGCCGCGGTGCCTTCGCGTTTGAGCTCCCTCCCACCCCCTTCCCCTCGGTTTCGCTCCCGGAGGTGTTGCTTGTTGAGGTTTTGGTTGTTTTTGTTCTTTTTTCGATAGTTTTTATTTTTTTCTTCATATACAGACCTGAGTCTTGATTTTTTTTTTTTTTTTAANCCCACCCCCTCCCGCACACAAGCCTGCCTCTGAGAGGGAAATAGCCAGGTGGAATCTCACTCTGTTTCCATGGACAACCCGTCCATTATCACCCAGGTGACTAACCCCAAAGAGGAGGAGATCCTGTCCTGCACTCAGGATAAAGGTGAGCTGCTTTCTATCTTGCTCCATGATTTTTTTTTTCACCCTCTTGTGTTTAAAAATGCACGTAGTAACAACTCGCATTCTTCAGTGGCTGTATAATTCTCTCTAGGCTGCTGGGAAGAGAGGAGAGCTTGTTGGGTTTGGGCTGGTTTTATGTTTTGTTTTTGTGTTTTTTTCGTTTTGGTTTGGTTTTTTTTTGTTGTATGAAGGTATTTGCATTAAGGGTCTCTGAAACTGCTTGCTGGATACAGCTGAGAACTTGTTCAAAGTGTTTAAATAGCGAATTTCATCAGGCATTTAAAAAAAATGCTCTTGTTCCCCGAGGTTTGGGAAGGTAACTTTATAAGGTGGTCACTGTGCAGTTAGTGCCCTGCTCCAGGGAAGGGATACCTGTGCTGGGCGTGTTGGAAGGTTTTGAAATATCCACTGTAGAGATTCAAAATTCTTTTTTTCCCCTCTCTCATTTTTTTTTTTAAAAATTATTTTCAAACCAGATTTCTTTGCTGTATTCCTCCCTGCCTCCCGTTTCAGAATCTGTGCAGCTTTCAGGTTTGTTGGAGGTCACTTGTGCTTCTCAGAAAGAGACAGGCTACTTGTAAAAGCAGGCTCTGTTTAACTCCTTAGATAAATAGTTGTTGCTTGCGTAAGGCATCACACTTGGATTGGGTTTTACTCCCAAATGAGATGGATCCAGCCTGGCCAAAGGAGCTGCTTCCCTCAAAAGTCTGGGTGTTGAGGAGTGCCCTTAACCTTGTTTGCTTTCAGGAGCTTGGAGCAGTCTTGGGGCTGTAAGTGGTTGTCTCCTTGTGTCTGGTGGGTGAGCAGGAGGGTTCAGGTTCTGGGGGCTTATTCACAGGAAGTTATTTGGATGTCACTTTTGTGCTTTGTTACAGGCAGTGCTGGTAAATAGGGGAGAAAGGGCAGAAATTAGAAATAAAAAGAGTTATGTCCATGCTCCTTGGTAGGTACAGTCAGAGCTCTGAGCAGTTGTCTAAAATGGTAGCTGGATAGATCTCCCCCTGAAATGGATGGATGGATTTAGCGCCCAAAAAACTTGCATTTTTGTGTGGCTCATCTTGGAAATAACGAAGGCTCCTGTGTTGTTTGAGAAGTTGCTCCCAGTTACTTTTGATTGTAAGGCTGTATGTGAAATCTGTCTTCTTGTTTCACTAGTGCTGACTGCAGAAGCATGGAGGTAGATTTGGGGAAAAAAAAAAAGCTATCAGGTTTGGGGGGTGTTTGAACAAAAAATTATTTCTTTTTGGCATAGGAGTGTTTATGTAACTCTTAAATTCCTTTTGCTCGTGAGGTGGTACTTCCACCACGAGGCCTGGTTGGGCTCAAGAGATTTCTGATGCTTTCCTTGGTTTTGGCAATGTGGAACGTGGGGTATCTACAGTAAATAAAGTACTGTGCTCTGCCTGCCATGTCCCCTGAGACCTGGTTTGGAGTAGACATCTGTGATCCTGTGCTCAGATGTTGTGGTTTTAATGGCTTATGTTATTGTATGTAATGGAAGGGCTTCGTTAATATTTGTAGCAGCTGCTTGAAATTTTGGTGTAAAAAAGCCAGTTGAGACAAGCAGAGGAGGATTTGACAGCTCGGAATAAGAGTAGGCATCCACATCAAACAAGTGGCTTCGGAGTCCTCGGCAGAGCGAGTGAAAATATGCATCTAACTTGCATAACTCTGCAGCAACTTGCATAATGTGCATTGTGTTCTTGCTATTGGTTTGTCTTTGGCAGAAAATCATGATGGTCTTCCTTGCAGAGAAGGAGCTTTTCATGCTTTGTGTGAGCTGGGCTGGGCTGGGGGAGAGGGGAAGGAGGGGAGCTGGAGTTGGAGATGAGGAAACTCCAGCGTCATCTTCAAGCAGGAGGTGAATTATCTTTTCAGCTTTTTGGGTGTGTTTTTTTTTAAAAATGTGGTTGCATTGCCTGCGTTGGATTGACGATGAGCTCTGTGGTAAGACTTTGAAATCACTCCAGAGCAGCTTTTGCAGCGGGAGAAGTGCGGGTCTGTGCGTCCTGGGCTCTGGAAGGAGAAGAGCTCTGCTTGCTCCAACCTCTTCCACTACAGGTTTTCCCAGGTATGGAGCTTGTGGGAACCCCTTGCTCTACCTGCTCCCCTGGTGTGGCTGCACATGGAGCCACCCCATTTTCTGTCAGGTTTCTGAGAGGTTTTAGCAGAGCTTTGAGGTCGGGTGAGCTGAGAGAGATACAGAGAAAGGGAATCCAGATAAGGCTCCTGTCAGGGAGGCTGGTGCTCAGTGAGTCTTTGCTGCTAATTCAGGTTGAGCTCGGTGTGTTGGTACAAAATGGCTCACAAATGTGTTAAGGCATAATGAATTAACTCTCTGTTTCTTGAAATGCAGAATCGGCTGAGCCTGAATTCTGGAATTTTGTGATATGGTGAAATGCAGCAGCACTGTGCTGTGTGAGCCAAGGCTGTCCAGTTTAATGAAAAGCTGTTTTTTTTCCTCTGAGTTTAGCATTTGGCTGCAGAAGTAAATTCCAGGGTACTAAGTGGCATGCGGTGGCTTTGGGAATTGGGATTTTCTTAGGGTTGTTGAGACCTTGTGTTGGTGTTGCTTGTGAAAAAAAGAAAAATATTTTGTTGTTAAGCTGGAGAGATGCAGTTCCAGAGTAACTGAGCAGCTGCTAAATAATGCATGTGTATACCTTCCAGGTTTTGATTTTTTCCCAAGATTTTTTTTAAAGCTTTTAATCAGATGTGAGACCAGCATTTAGCTCGATTTATTTTTTAAAAACGTATTTATTTTTCAAAAGGAATTCGACGTGCAGTAGAGGCTTTTGCCAGATTTCTCTTGTGTGAGGGAATGAGGTTGGCAAGAAACAGAGCTGGTTCTCTGGTCCTGGGGAAGTTGTGTTTTTAGGTAAATACAGTGTTTTACAAATTAAAATGCTCGAGCATTTTCTGGCTAGTCCAGGTGTATTAAAAAATAGCTTTTGAGATAAGTGAAACTATGGCAACTTGTTAAGGGGGAGCTTACAAACACTAAGAAGGATTTGTTAATGTTTATTTTTTTAAGAAATAGCGAAAAATTTTGAAGGTGGAAAAAAACCAGGTCTTGGTATGTGAACCATTCCCTAATATGTTGCCACATGGTGGTGCACTGGATTTAGTTGTCTGTCAAAATGAAAGCTGAGCATGGAAGGTTTGCTACAACCATTTTTTATTATTATTATTATTGTAATGTTCTCAAATGCCTGTGGTGTTGGTGCTGCTGGTGGATTTTGGTCCCTCTCTGTGTTGTTAAATTAGTTCTGGGGAATAGAAACTTAGGTTCTCCCAACTGGAAGTGATATGTAGCTGCCTGGAAATACTTTGAATACTAAATTCACAGAGAATTTAATTCCCTTTAATAGTTATTTCATAGTTTTTTTAAGTAACAGAAATAGTAGTTATTTGCAGAAGTATTTCATATTGTGGTCATCTGGCACATCTGGAAATCGGGAACATTAAAAAACTTGAAGCTAAAATGGAGAACTAAGTATGTGAAAAAGGGTTTGTTTTATCAGGGGTAAATGTGAACAACTTACAAAAATATAAATAAAAAGTACGAAGGAAAGCTGAAAGTTGGGATCCCTGTAAATCAGTACAGATAAAATCAACCAATTATTTTCAAAATTTTTATTAATTCGTATTACTCATAGACATCTAATGCAAAATCTGTATGGCTGAATGTATGGAAAACTGAGCAGTGCTGACAGAGCTGCTCCGAGTGTCACATTGAGTGTGGTCACAGATGGGCAACAGGCATTCAGTCCAAAGCAATGAATTTCCCTTTTTTTACCTGCCTGCATTAATTTGATCCTCATAAATGATGCAGATTCTCGGCTGTTTCCAAGTGCCAAGTTAAATAGCAGTGAAAAACAGTCCAGTCCTTCAGGTACCTCCTTCAGGCTGTGCTGTTTTGTTTTCTGTCTTTGGATGCATCTTTCCTGCCTTCTGTAGAATTTCCCTGTCAGCTGAGTGTCTGTTTTGAGTTATTTAGAGAATGTTTTAGTGTCCCTACAGATGTGAATTGTCTTCTGCAGTAAATTACATGAAAAAGGTTCACAGTGGAACCTGAACCATTAGAGTTTTTTTTTTTAAATCACAGGCTGAGTCCCTGAGGATGTTTTCACAAACTTTTTTTCCTTCTTTTCTTTCAAATAGAGTTGGAAAAAACAGCAATGAGAGCAATACTCATTATAATTTTAAATAAGGAGTTCTGAAGATCTCAAGTTAAAAGCCAAAATAAGTGTCTTTAATTGTGTCTTCAATAAAAAAAAAGTTTTGAATATAGCTGAAAATACTTTGAATGTACTTTTTTTGCCATTACATCACCAGGATTCAGAGTACTCAAACACTTGAACATATGTTAATGATCCTGAGACATTGTCTCAACAGATTTTTATAATATTAACTTCAGAATTTCAACACTAAAGTTGCATTTAAAGAGAAGAGGGGGAAAAAAAAAGGTGGAAACCACTCCAGCAGTCCACTGGAATGTGAATTGTTCACAGAGGGTAAAATTTTAAATCATTAACTAATGACATAGTTGTTATATGAAACCAGAGTAGCCATACAGTAGGTTTTATGTTCTAGGGAGACTGTAGTAACCTGTAGTAACCCAAGATTTGATTTAGGGTCGCAGTTAACAGGCAGAAGTGCGCTGGCAGATGGAAAATAATTTGCCTGAATATCATGTATTCAGTCAGTCTGTAACCTGCAGTGTGATCATTTCTTCACAGTGCTTGTTGTCACCTCAAATTCATACTGGTTTCAATGCAGTGATTTAACTAAAGTGTTCAGAAGTTTAACATACCTTAAAAAAAAAAAAAAAAACTCAACGAAGTTGACCTACATTTTGTGAATTCAGTATTCAGAAATGCAAATAGCATTTTCTGACATAATCAGTAAAATGCGGCGTGATCGATGCCACGCTTCAGCTTTCAGAGTTTAAGCCAAACATTCCAAATAAGCCTCTGGATAATGGGTCCATTTTGGTTTCTTTAAAGGGATAAAAATTGAAAAGCTGAGAAGGCAAAAGGCCAAGAGAAATGGAACTCCCTGGCTTGGTCACTGTTGGGAAGGACGTTCCTGTTGCCCTCATAGATAGGTTTGGCTGTGGGAAGCTTGTTTTGCCATCATGGAACGCTGAATTTATGAGTTTGGCTGTCATGTAAAAGTTGATGTTCTGACGTGAAAATGGCTGCAAAATAGATCTGTCCCACAGTTTTTAGATATATGTCAAATGTTAGCTATTCCCTCATTAAGCAAGTGCACTTTTGTTGCCCACTGAATTTTGAATTGTTGGCAATGACCACTGTGGTTGGGACTCAGTATTAAATTTTCAATTAAAAATCCAGTTTCAGGCAATCCTGGATGTGGAAATGATAACTTAGGGGTTGAATTTGTCCATCTCATGCCCAGCCAACAGAGATTCAGACAATTGTATTTCAAGTTTTTTTTGTCCACAAGATCTAACATTTTCTAAAAAAAAAAAAAAAAAAAAAAAAGACCAGGGAAATATCTCTATTCTTCTGTAGGTTTTGCTCACTGTGTGAATCTAGAAAGGAAAATGTGGCTCATCCCTTTTTCTCCTCCCTGCCTGGGGGATATATCTTGCAGGGAGAGCAGTGAGAAATGTGGATCTGTGTAGGGCTAGGAAGGGGCAGAGCATGAAATCCTGACTTTGGGGGCTGTGGAGCCCAGGCAGAGGATGGTGGTGGGACAGGGAATAGTTTTGGTGTTTGGGATGGGCTCCCAACCTGCCCTGCCCACTGCTGGGTGCTCCCCTGATGAAGTCTTGAGTGTCTGTGCCCACCCATTTGGGTGGCTTTGTGTGTCCCCTTGTCCCAGCTCAGAATTATTTCCAGGAAGGGATGGGATCTTCCAAGCTGAAACCAGAGAAGGGCTGATAAAACCATAAGGGGCCAAGCCTGTTTGGATGTTTATAAAGACCACATCTGGGTTGCTGGTGAGGATTGTAAACCACCCCCTGCCTCTCAGCAGTGGAAACCTGGCTGGAAAAATCTCCCAGAAACATCTCCTAAGTCTCCATGAGTCGGTTCTAGTGGATGTTCCTGCCCTAAGCTGCATTTCCAGCTCAAACACGGTGACATCTCACTGGGTTTAAATTGTTTGCTGAACTCCCAGAGCTTTAGGCAGGCACAGAGGAACAAAAAAACCCTTTTGTGCTTTAATGTCATCACAGACGCTTTCAAGAGTTTCACATTGGAAACGTTAATCTTCTATAAAGCTTTTGCTGGAGTTTGTGGGGAGCTTGCTTTATTTTTACTTGGAGAGGTTGAGGCATAAAATGGACATGGATGGGATGAATATGGAAAGCATAAGTAGCATCTAAATAGATCTGAGTGAAAATATGTTCCACGTGATCTGCTGTGGTATAATTTTGGCCTTTTTTTTGTATTTCTGGAATGTTTACTGTAAGACAAGAAAAAAAAAAAAATCCAAGTCTTACACAGTCCAGTCCTTTCAGTGCCAGCTGCTGCTGTGTAACACAGTAAAAATATCAACTTTAACCAAATGAGCAGAGAAAGTCCTGCTCTAAAGCTTGTAGGCTTTATTCAGCTGTTATCAAAATGATCACTTGCAAAGTGCCACTTCTTGTTTTCTTTGTACGAGATAATAAAGTATGATTTGTAAAAAAAAGAACCCAATTATTAGAAGTGATTGGCTGCACTAGAAACGAGAATTCTATTATCTAGAAAATTTATGGTGAGTTAAAGCTGAATAAATATATGATAGATTTGGATTCTAAGGGTGTCAGCGGGTTTGAAATGGGATTTTTTTTCTTTATTTGTTTTTTCAAGAAACTGTTAGTCTTCTGAATGTTTATTAATATATTTAAAGCCTGACAGATGGGTAAATAAGACTCTTCAGGACTTATTTTGTACAGATGAGTAGCCCCAAATAACGCATCCATTATTTGATGCATCTGATCTGTCAAAATCTAACATGTATGTAACTTTTAAAATGTTTCTAAAATATCAGGACGGGCTTGTAGGAGGCAAATAATTCCTGAATCTCAGCCTGCGGTTACAGTTTGCATATTGGGGATATTGTTTAAAGTCAGGTCCTCTCTGCTGAGTGGCTGGCCAGTTGTTTGCTGCCACTGTTGCAAACCTTATTTTCCTGGTAGCGAGTGAAATACTGATTTTTATTCACTGCCATGCTCTCCCCCACCCCCTCAGCTCTCTGCTTCCTGACTTGTCCTCCAGGATTCCCAGCGGAATTGGCAGTAAAACCAATCTTGCTGTTTCCTGGCCTGCTGTAATCAGCAATAAAATTTGAAACTTTCTTGTTTATTTGATGATTTGCAAAGCTTGGCCGTTCCCTGGTGTGTGGGACTCCAGGAGCCAGAGGGAGGGATGTGATTCCAGCTCCTGAGGATGAGTTCCTGCCTTTGGGAGCACTTTGGGGTTGATAAATCATCTTCCATCCTCATAATCACCATAAAGAAATTCTGCCACACAAGTGTGGACATATGTAGAAGAATCCAGGTGTATTTTTTTTTTTTTAAAGTAATTATAGTAAATAATTTTTTTAAGAGATAGAAATTTTATACAAGGTCTTTCTGAGCGTGCATTTAACAATTGCCAGACAGTACTGCTTTATTTCTGTCCACAAAAGCTGTCTTGTATTTTCATGCCGGAATATTTACATGCTTGCATTTGTTACCCATGAGTGCCCGTACATGTGGTTAGCAGGGATCTGGTTACAGGAAAGCTTTCGCAGGATCACAGAGTGCTTTGGCTTGGAAAGGACCTTAAAGCCCTTCCAGTGCCGCCCCTGCCATGGCAAGGACATTTCCACCATCCCAGGTTGCTCCAAGCCCTGTCCAACCTGACCTTGGACACTTCCAGGGGCAACCACAGCTTCTCTGGGCACCCTGTGCCAAGTTCCCACCCTCACAGGGAAGAATTTATTCCAAATATCCCATCTAACCCAGCCCTCTGTCAGTTTGTACCCATTCCCTGTGTCCTGTCCCTCCATCCCTTGTCCCCAGTCCCTCTCCAGCTCTCCTGGATCCCTTCAGGCTCTGGAAGGGGCTCTGAGCTCTCCCTGGATCTTTCTCCTCTCCAGGTGAGCACCCCCAACCCTTTGTTTGTCTCCATGCCAGAGGTTCTCCATCTCTCAGAGCTTTTTTTGTCGCCTGATGTTTCTGCAGCAGAGCCCCCTTGGTAAATCTCAGAATGCTGGGTAGAGATTTTGAGGTTGGTTTGCAGTGTGAGGTTTGCCAGTTTTTCCTGGTGTTAGTCAGATAGAGGCGTTCTGCAGAGGAGAGGTCAATAGTGACACGTTCCTAGAAAATATTTAATCATTTATATACTTGCTTCAGCCAAGCACAAAGAAAGGTCTAACATTTACTACCTGGAGAGAAAGGTACAGTTATAAAGTATCTCATTACATGTTCACAGAACCCTTAAAAAATTTTGAAAATGAGTTCATGGGACTTCTTTTAACTAAAATTGGTTAAAGGTACGCATTAACAATTTGATGAATGCAGTGTAAAGTGAGGCATTTTGGGGGAAACACTTCAAGTATGTATTTCACAGGGATTTTTTGGAATTAATCTTTGACCTTTTGGGGTTTTAAAAAAATTCTCTCCCTTGCCTTGTTTTGCTTTCTTGCCTTTTTATCTTCTCATCAGAAGGTCTGGAGTGCAGCAGCTGCCTCTTTGTGCTGTGATGCTGTCGAAGCTCAAGGGGCTGATGTTTGGTGCTGTGTCCAGGGATAATTCTGGTGTGTCAGTGCTGGGTTAATGGTTGGACTCTTTCTCAGATCTTTTCTTTGTGATTCCATGAGAAGCTGCAGTGGATGTTTGGGCTGAGGTGGTGCAGTGAGGAGGAACCCTGGGCCAGGGTGGTGTAGGAGCTGTCTTACGAGGAGACATGTTTTGTGTGTTGAAATTTAAGAAGATAAAGGTCTTTTATCACCTCCAGTGGATGTTGTACTGCATTTAAAGGGAAGAGAGGTATGAAAAATAACCAGAATGATACAGTAAGTACTCCAGGGCTCTTCTCAGCGTGACTTCAGGATGAAAGGCAGAATGCCCCATCTGGGTTAAAGGAAATGCTTGCTCCTGCATCACACCCATGAAGAAATGGTTTCCAAAATTGTTTATCCTAAACAGGATTAACTGGCAGCAATTTGCATTTGTTAGAACTGATGAACCCTTATAAAGGTACTGAAAACCAGTGTTATAAAAGTGCTGATTGTTTCAGCATATGAATTGTGTGTCTTCAGTCACAGAATGGTTTGGGTTGGAAGGGACATTAAAGATCATCCAGTTCCAGCCCCCTGCCATGGGCAGGGACACCTTCCACTAGACTAGTTTGCTCCAAGCCTCATCCAGCATGGCCTTGGACGCTTCCAGGGATGGGGAAGGGTAAAATAGAGGAAGGAAGGGTAAAATTTCATTACATAGTGACCAACTGTGCTTGTATTTGTCCTGAACTCACTGGCAGTTTTCCTGTGCTGGGTTATGGGTGCTGGAAGATGATTAGCTTTGCCAAGTCATTTGTTGGCCAGCTGCCAGTTCTCATTACTTTTTATGATGTGAAGCTGATTTTGTTGAAAATCCACAAGTTGAGAATGTTTTTGAGAGTTTTGGAAGTGGAGAAGGTGGGAAGGTTATGTTAGTTGGGGAATTAAGGAAAGAAAAGAGAAAGAATACTGAATGCAATCTGCAGAGCAATTCATTTGCTAATTACACATTGACATAAATTGGAAAGTCCCAGAAGGAGGGGGTTTACAGCATAACTGGAAAACAATTTGCATCTGTGTAGAGGTCTGTGCTTATCCACAAAGGAATGAGATTTTAACTGGATTTGTTTAATCGGGTTTATCGTGAGTGCATAGTTGTGGGCTTCCTTTTTTTCCTCACATTGCAGGATCTCCTGTCTTTCTGGAAGATTCCCTCTTGTGTTGAGATTAAATATGTCAAAGAAGGATGTATGGTGAAGTTTAATGGAGATTGAAAGTGAAACCTAAGAAAAACCAGGAAATGTCCTTCTGAATTTTAGGGTGGATTGAATACATGAATGTTTCTGGCTCCAGATTACCATGATAAAACTGGCAGCTTAATGCAAACTCAGCCCTGAAATTCAAATGCCTTTTTTTTTTTTTTTTCACTGCCCTCTAAGAAATCTGAAACACTCCAGCAAATTCTTGCTGTCTTTTCTGGGAAGGTTGCTAATAACTAATTGTACACACTAATTACATGTACACTGATTAGTATTGCTGCAAAGAGCATTCAGTGTTAGTATTACGATAGTTTGGGTTTTTTTCCCTATAAATCTTTCAGACTTGTTGGTGCCCAACATGTTACCCTGCAGTTTCCTCCACTTTCCCTTTGGAAAGACAAAATTTGAACAGAGCTGGAAATCAAACTTGACAGTTTTGAAATAAGAGCCTGTTTGGGTCTCATGCCTGTATTTACTTGTGCTCTTGCTGCTGCACATCATTATAAATTACCTGTTTAGCATCCTTCTGGCAGGCAAGGGAGCTCTGAGAGCAGAATGTTTTTAAAAATGCCACTTGTGGCAGTGATGGATTCTTTTCAGTACCTTTAAATCAATCAGTTTATCTCCAACATAAGAGCTAAATACTGTTACTACCTCATGATACAAATCTGTAATAATATTAAAAGGAGAAAAATGAGCTTTTCAGATGCAGGAAACAACCTCAGCAGATTGCTGAGGACCAGGTGTCCCTGGATCCCTCAGTCAGGTGCCATTTCTATGGGATGCAGAGCAGCATTTAGTAACTAAAAAGATCAGAAGGGGGTTTTGCTCTATAATTTTTCAAGGTGTCCTTTCAGGAGAAGTCCTAAATAGATTGAAACTGCCATTTCATTTTGTGTAATATGCTGGGCTAAGCCCTGAAGTACAAAACTTTATGCTGACCTTGTGCAGTTGTGGTTCTGTTCAAGTGCGGTTTGCTCAGTGGTGAATTTCTGATGGTTCTGGTTCTTTCCCCCATCACCCAAACTTATTTATTTTACCAAACTCCTTAAATAACACTTGCAATCTTATTAAATTGCAAATATAAAAATACTGATTTTTGGCTTTGGCAGCATAAAAAAATTATTACCTGTGCTCCTAAATCCAACCAAACAAAAAACCAACACAAAAGCCCCTGAAGAATAAAACCAAGCAAACAAAAATAAAGCACATGAAGAATTCCCAGTAACATTAGCAGGGATATAAGCTGTGAGCATGAAACTACTGCTGGAAATGTCAAGGGTGACCTTGAGGTGGTGACCAGGAGGACACAGCAGTACAATTTTTAGCAAGGTGACCTGGCACTCAGCCTGCCACTCTCCAGCCCTTTGAGGAAGGGGGATGCTGGTCTGCAACGGAGTGCATTTGTCTGAGTCATGTTTATACTAAAACACAGAAGTAACTCTGGTTTTATTTTGGAAATGCCTTCAATGAGCACTAAAAGATAGATAAGAGGAAAATAAGTCTGGGGTGACTCATTGCAGAATGTGCTGAGATAATCCTGAATTCCTGTTAAGGTTAATGTCTGTTTAGTTTAGACTTTGTTTATCCTTGGACTGTGGATAGGGGGTGTTGGAATGATTTTAGAAATTCATAGGTAAAAATTCATTATTTTTTCAGCAAACAATGCACATAGTAATTAACAAAAAAAATTGGGTTTTTTTTTCCCTATTGCTGATGGTGAAAGGCTGAAAAAATGTTTCCACTGGCCAGTTAAGTAGCAGGTGGAGTCAGATGGGAAAACAAAACTTTATGGTGCTGTTTTTAAACTATTTTCAGTAATTGCCAGCCCAATACATGCTGCTCTTAAAAAAAAAACCAAAAAAACCCCCAAAAAACAAAAAGCCCAAAAAACAAACAGCCCAAAAAACAAACATAAAAATGTCTCTACAGTTTTTTTGTGAAGATGATTTGTTAAGTCCTGCTGTAGGTGGTCTTTTTATGAAAGTCTTCAAATAACAAATGGCTTTATCTTCTCTTCTGCTAATAAGGTCAGTAAAGGTTTCTCTTTTGGATAATAATAACAAATTTCAAAGGCATCAGAATCCTGAGTGGAAAACGTGTTGAGTTCTCAGGTGATTGGCAGCTGCTGCTGCTGGGAAGTGTTTTACAGGAATAAACTGGTTTTCTTGCTTTAATTAGGACCATGTGTGTACAGCAACTGGGATTGTCTGGGAAGCTGCATCTTGTATTTTCAAATAGCTGATAAAATGGTGCAGTTGTGGAAATTACTACCAAGTTCCAGTGGGCTTTGAAAACTCTTTTGGTTTTGCTTTTTATTTATTCATCCAAAGCAATGAAACTTTGAGGTTTGATGGCCTTGTGCTGTAACAAAATAAATACTGAATATTTTCATCAGGTGTTTGGACCTAGTATCCAAAAAGACATTTAAAAACCCACCAAATTTCAAGCTTACTAAACAACTAAAACACCTGTAAATTGTTCTCTTTGCAAAGTTTGCATGGATTAACTTCTCTATCATCAGTTGTGTTGCATGGTAAATAATAGCAAAAAATAGATTGGGTAAGAGAAATTAATGTGGGCACATTCAATTACTGATTTATGTTCTAGTGAAAGGGACCATCAAATATTTGCTAGAGAAGTCACTTTTTAATTCTTCTAGAAACAGATGAACACCTGTCAGCTGAAGGGAGGGCCTAGATGCTGAACCTAAAGATACTTTGGGTAAAAGTGACCACTAACACCCTTCCCTCTGAAAACATCCCCTCTGTTTATAGCACTTCCCAGAGGATAAATGCAGCCCTTGGGACAGTCACAGGAAATAATACCAGCGTGCCTCTCGACCATGAGCTGCCTTCTGGTCTCAGTGGCCAAATATGCCACTTTTCTTGGTTACTGAGGTGACCATAGCTCATTATTCCTGCCCTGTGTGGAACCAGGAGGTGTCAGGAGATGTCCCAGGGCGCTCCCTGCCCATCACTGACTCCCCTCTCTGCTGGCCGGTGTTTTTCGTTGGTTTGGGGGTTTTTTTTGTGTTTATTCACAAACACCACTGTGTATCCATTTCAGCCTTTTTCAGGAGCTGAGCCAGATGTTCTGTTGTCCCTCAGCTGTGGTTGTGTGACTGAAAGAGGCAGTGTCCTGCTCATCTCTGAGCCTCTTAACTTGGCAATAATAGTCTTCCAGACAAGGCTTTCTGCCATCTTTGGTATTTTCAGTTATTTGGTTTGCTTGGAGGGGTCCTGAATAATGCAGTACTTAAAAATCTGGTAGGACTGTTCCAGTCAAGTATTAAAACTGCTGCTGGAGCCATTTCCATATCTGAAAAAGCGAAATATTGCTGTGTCTGTTCCTTACCAGATGCTCAAGAACAAGAGAATTTTCCTTTTTTTTGGTTGAAAAAGTTTGAGGGCATCTTCCACTTTGTTCCATGTGTTCAAATAGTTTTTGGGTTTGGTAGGGTTTTTTTGATAAAAGTGGGTTTGTCTTCAAAGTTGGAGGATGCAGCTGATCCCACTTTTGCTGCTTCAGGATGACATGAATCTTGGGGGCTCCATCAGCAGTGAAGAAGCCTTTACAGTTTTTGTTTTTTTTTTTTTTTTTCACTGACTTGTGTGCAAAGAGAAGTTAAATGGAGTTCAAAATCCGAATTTGACAGCTTTGTCACGCCGTGTGTCAGCGCTGGGGTTTGGCTCCATCGCGGTGTAACCAGGGATACGGACGTGCACAGTGCCACCATTTAGCTCCTCTTGACAGGAGAAGGAGAGGGGAAAACTTGGCAGAAGACATTCAGTGGCTGCTGGTGGTGTTCTACCTCTCTAAGTTTAGCAGCCTCGGGGGTGGTTGTTAAAATGAGCTCTCAGATTTTGTCGGGAGCAGAGTTGGGTAACGTGGCTGGGAGTCCATCAGCGCTGCCAAACCCCCAACACCTGGGTGAATTTAATCTGTAATTCAGTAAAAATGGAAGAGGTTTAAAAGCTCTCCCCGTTGCAGGCAAGAATTGTGTCCTTTGCTCCAGGATGAGCTCAAGGCAGAGTTTTAAACTGTGGTTTGTGGGTGTTTCATGTCACACCAAAGTCCCGTCGCTCCACTCCATAGAAGCAAACCTGATCTCAGCATCAGCAGGGACTCGTTGTTTTGCCACTGTAGAGAAACTTCTTGTGTCTGTTACGCAGCCAGGAGAACAATATAGAGGGTTATGGAAAGGCTGCATTATTCCAGGGCCCTTTTGGATGGTTTTCACCGTTTCTATAGGATGTTAGCACATCGCCCATTGCAAAAAGCTGCAAGTGAATTCGATAAAATATCACCTCTCCTAATTATTTTCTCTGATGGATTTTGTCAGCTGCCTTCCTGAGTGAGTACCAGCAACTTTTTTTATGTTTATCCTTCAGCATTGCCACAAAATCTTGTCTTAACTGTCTGCTTGTGAATTAAATAATTTTTGCAATATCGGGATACTTAGCATGATATTCGGGAAAAGTCTTTCTAAGAAATTCTTCATTTCCTGCTTTTTTTGAAGGAAGAGGATTTCCTGCTCTTTTTCCCCGTGCACCTGAGGGAAATCAATGCTCAGTTCTGAAAAGGGAGGGGGTTTCATCTGAAATAATGACTTAACACTGGCTGTAGAGGGAAATGGGATGCTGTTGTGAATTGAGGGAAGAGATCACATGGACACTGGGTTCTGATTGGATTTATCTTCTATAAATTTTGCTACTCCAGGGCACTGCTAATGGGGAAAAAAAAAGTCCAAACCCTGCATCCCACTAGAAGAATTCTATAATTCTATACTGTCCTATTCTGTGCTGTATTTTTCTTTTCTTGCATTCAGGAACCATAAATTCACTGCACTCACAGTGAAATGAAATTTTCATAGCTGTTTAGAAGTAAGGCTTTGTTGATTTTCATGAATTTCATTGGACTTGCAGTGATTTCAGTCTTCAAGGTGCTCTTGTCCGTGGAGGGAAAGATGCAGAATGGGGAAGTCTTGGCAGAGCTGTTCCCATGGCTTCTGTCTCCCTCATGCCCATTCTTCTCTTGTGAACTTAGAGCTGTGAAATTTTGGAATCTTGTCTCATCCTGCAGGTATTTGTGCCTTGGCCCCTGTACAGGACTTTGTGTGAGCTTAGTTCTGGTTCAAGGGGAGGCATTCACACAGGTATTTGTGTTTTGGGTTGGAGGGGGTTGAATTTACAGCCAGCTTTAAACTCCTGCTCTGAAATTCTCCCTTAGGACCAGATTAAATCATTCTGCAGACTCAGCTGTGAGCTCAGTGGTGTGATTTTAGTGGGGCTGGTCTGTGGCACTGAGGATAAAATTCAGCTCACTGCTGGAGCTTGACAGGGTAAGATTCATGATCAAAGTTTGCAATTTAGGAAATATTTACGGGGCATTTAGCAGTTAGTGAATCTGTACCACTGTTCACCCTTTTTCTGTGATCAGTGATTAGCAAGGTGGTATTTTATTTCCACTGGCAGACTGAGATTGCTTGCTCTGCCTCTACTGTTAACATCCCAGGAAGTAATTTAAGGGATGCCTGAATAGTTAGGATCTAGAAAAAGAAGACAGGCCAGTATTTCTACAGTAAATAGAAAACTGAGAAAAAGGGGAGCAAGGTAACTAACAGAAGACTGGAGGAATCATAGGGGAAAGCTTTTAAGGAATTCAGTGTGATGCAAATGTCAGTTTAAAAAAAAATCACCTTTCAGGTGTCATACAAACCCCTTTTAGGTTTTATTTCTTGGCAGTATAGGTTTTCAAGATAAAAATACTAAGCTTTAATTTTCTACTGAGGAAAAGAATGTAAAAGAAAAGGCTTATTGTTCATACAAGACTGGCAGATTAATGTTAGAGAGGGATTTTTTTTTAAAGCAGTGGGTTTTTTAACCCATTAATGTTATTTCAGCCATTGTAAACACTTGTGTGTAATTCTTTAATTAGTTAATTTGTGCTCCTGTATACACATGGAACAGCTGTAGGTGAACACCTGGTGCCTGCCTTTGGATTAGTTACTGTGAGAGGGGGTTCTGGAACCCTATTTGAGTGTTTGACCATAGTAATTCCTAATATTTAGGAGGGATTTATCCTGCTGCAATTTGCATCTGTTGCCTCTTTTATTGCTCCTGTGTCTGCACCTCCAGAAATCTCAGTCCATGTCCTCTGTAGCTGTGTCTGCTTAAATATTAACTTTAGGATGAGCAAAGGAGTAATAAAATGCTTGTTTGTCCAGTGTTTCCCTCTTACTCAGGCAATTCTGTATTTACTTAAATAAAATTAATCTGCAAAGATCCTTCTCTTCCATAATGTTTGTGATTTTCAGTTTAAAGCCAGTGCTTCATCCTGTCCTCACACTCTTGGCTGTATTTATTTCCTGAAGATTCTGTGGCTATGGATTCCTCCTTAAAAAATAATAATTTTCTTATGCTCCTATCGAAGACTTTTTTTTTTTTGTTTAGTATGATCATCTGTTAGAAGTAGCTGCCCTATTGTGCATGCACAGCTTTTACGGTTTTCTGGAGTAAATAAAAATCCCTTTTTTGACTTTCAGCTAAGTATGTGTCAAAACCCCCTCAGGATTGTTAAGTCACGTCATTTGAAAGGGATGTTCTTCTTTTCCAGTCCTCATTTGATAAAGATTTAACATTCTGGTTCTTGAGACACTCTACCTAAGTTACTGAATGTTCCAGAAAAATACAAACTGTTTAATGATCAACTTTTTTATTTGCCTAAGGGAGTATCCAGAAAAATGATTTGAGGATGAATAGTGTGTATTCATCCTCAGTCTTGAATTCAGCTGAAGTTTGGATTCAAAAATTTAGATGACATTCTTTACCTCTGAAATTCTACTTTCTCTGCTTGAAAATTCAGCATTTCTTAATATCCCATGGCAATTTTGTGCGGTACTTTGATATATTTTCTGTAAAACACACAGAATCTGAGTCTTTATGATTTCAGTAGGTATGAAAATGGCTCTTACAGAGTGTGAAGTGAATGTGAGGAAGCTTTGGGCAAAAGTGTTCCTGCTCTCCAGAAAATTAGAGTGAGGACTTTAATGGCACAAGGTGATTATGGCCTCCTCCAGAAATGAGTTAGTGATCCATGAACAGCTCAGGGTTCCTGAACAAGGAGGTTAAATGATGGATTACTTCTAAATAAATTTACATCTGACAACTGTTTCCATTTTTTGTGGTTTTTTTTCCCTAAATGTATAACAATTTAAAATAAAATTTGAGGTTATGCTGTTTGAGGGATTTTTTTGGTGCTATTAGTTTGGGGGACTCTTTGGGTTTTTTTTGGGGGGGGGGGTTTGTTTTGTTTTGTTGGGTGTTTTTTGGGTTTTTTTTTGTTTATTTTGTTTTTTATTTTAGCTTTTTTGGGTAAAATAATTTTCCTGCTGCTTTATTTCTCTAGGATGAGTAGGACAACAATATTCCAGGTACTACTTTTTACTTATAAGACCCTCTGGTCTTATTTTACCTTTGCAGGTCCTGTGGTAAAATAACTTCATGCTTCATACAGCCTGCTTTTCTCACAGCTTCAAGAAGAATTTTAATAACAATAATTTTTTATTATTGTCTTAGCATTTAATCAGAATACCATGAATGTTATTTTTCAGTACAGAAGATTCAGAAAAATTAGAGGCTAGAGGCTTTTCCCTGTAGAAAATCTGTACCTCATTTTACAAATCCCTGTGAATCCTGTCTTCAAAGCAAAAATATATAAAATTCCCTTTGTATCTCCCAATAAAATTCTGACATCTCCTTTTTTTTTTTTTTTAAGCTGCAGCTTTACATTTATTTTGCAGTGCCCTTTGTTTTATTGCTGTAACATCAACTAGTCCATAAGAAGCCAAGTCCAAACTGCAGCATGATGGCAGGTTGCTTCTATACTGTTAATTCTCTCAAGTAAAGCAATGTGTTAATTACTGCTTGGGCTTCTCACATTATTTGGGCAAACAGCTCTGTTACACTCAATAGCACATTTTCTGATTGTTTGTTTGTTTGGAGAGAGTATTAGTGTTTCCTGTCAGTGTTTTGCTTTAAGATTAACATATCATTAAGCTGCATAATAAGACAGAGTCTTTATTCTTGTGCAGTGAAATGGGAAGGCAGGGCATAGTCTTACACAACCAAGAGAAGTAACAACAAAAAAAAAAACCCCAAAAAATCTCTGAAAGTGAGTTAGTGACTTGGGCTCTCTGTTCTGGGATAGCAGGGCGCAAACTGAAGTATCTGCAGTAAAACTCGTGTTTGTGGAGGTGGATTATTTGTCCATTTTTGCCAAACGTTTCAAAACGTGGACTTTTACCAAATTAATCCGTGCAGCCAGGTTTTGCGTAATTTGGGGGAAAAGTATTTTCTGATTTATCAGCATTGTTTGGTGTGTTTTATAATGGGTTTTGCTCTGTGTGTGTCTGGTATGGATTAATGAGGTCTCTAATAACTGCAGTTTGGGAGATTACCAGTTAAAAGAGTTTGGTTTTGGAAGCAAGAAGTTAATCTTTGACAGGGCATTTTTTGACGTGTTGCTGGAAATCATTCTGTGCGCTCGCTCTGCTGCTATCTCCAGTGTTTGTTGTGGGGCTCATTTCAGCAAAACTGCTGTCAGTGAGAGCCTCATGGAACAAAAAAAAACAAACCAGCAGCTAATCCACGTGTGTTGCATCCATGGGGTTAAGAACTTAAATGGAACTGAGAATTGCATGCACAAAAAATTGAATATGCTCTTTTTAGTGGGATACCGCGCCTCAAATCCTGTGTTCAGGTTTGGGTCCCTTGATACAAGAAAGACTTTGAGGGGTTGGACTGTGTCCAGGAAAGGGAATGGAATGGGTTTGGAGCAGCTGGGAAGGCTCAGCCTGGAGAAAAGGAGGCTCAGGGAGGACCTTCTTGTCCTCTGTGAGTACCTGAAATGAGGGTGCAGCAAGGTGGGGATCAGCCTGTTCTCCCAGGACCAAAGGAAATGACCTCAAGCTGCATCAGGGAAGGTTTAAATTGGATATTAGGAGAAATTCCTTCACCAAAAGGGTTATCAGGTGTTGGAGCAGACTGCCCAGGGCAGTGAGAGTCACCACCCCTGGAGGGATTTAAAAGTGTAGGTGTGGCCTTTGGGGACAGGGTTTAGTGGTGGGCTTGGCAGTGCTGGGTTAATGATCTTTGAGGTCTTTTCCAACCGAAATGATTCTGTGTTTCAATGGTTCTGAACACCTGCTGCAGCCTCATCTGTTCTTTCATGAGTTTGTCTCAACCTAAGTTTAAACAGTTGTGTTAGGCAGAAGAAAGACAAACTTGGACCACACAACCTTTCTTTTTTTCTTTGTGCTTCATAGGACTTTGCCTTTAAAACACGATTCCACGTGGAACAGAGGGTGGTTGTACCTTTTCTGGCTTTCCATGAGTGGTGTATTCTGTTGAGTTCCTGTATTGACTAGTACCAGAAAATGTAGGACGCTGGCTTATCTACTAGCAGTGCTCCACTTAAAGTTCAGTGAGTAAAAGCATCTGGAAATAGTGTTCACTGAAGTGTTTCAGTGCTTCAGAAGTTCTTGAAACATGTGGTGTTCTTTTCTCAGCGTGGATCTTGTGGTGCAGTCCTGGTTGTTGTCCATCCTTGTCTGCCACTGCTAGTTGGTGGCTTCTCATTTCCTGAAACAAATGGTGTGTTTAGAGCACAATTAATATTTATTTTTACACTGCTGTCCACAAAAAACTGGCTTCTTAATGTACACTTAGATCTTCCTTAAAAGGGGTTACAGCCTGATTTCTTAAAAAAGGGATCATCAGGCTGGAAGTTGTCTCAAATTAATTTAAAAAAAAATACTTAAGAAAAATAAAATATACACCCACCAAACTAAATGATTGGATTTGGTGTGGTTAATTCCAGAAGGGGAGTTTTGGTACTAGTGACAACTTTCTTAAAAGCAGCTGGGCAGAACTGGCCCATGTTGGATCAGAGGGAAATGTACCCTCTCAGGAGCTGCTTTTATGGGGACCTGAGCTGAATTCCAGATCACTTCTGTGCTACTCTGCCTCTCTGGCAATTCTTAAACTCAGAAAAATACAACCTAAAATTGTCTTGGTAGGAAAGTAAGATTCATCCCCCAAGGATTAATATCCCCCTCTCAAAATGACTTTCATATTTCATCTGGACATGAAGATTTGTAACAGCACTTAGGTTTTCAAATATCTGAGTTTCTCTGAGAAAGGACCAGTGTGAGCCACATGCTGTGGTTGGTAAAAGCTGTGGTTGTGAGAGGAGGGGATCTGCCACGGGCACTGTGAGACATCATAATGATGTACCAAAATTCTGTCCCTGCTCACCTTCAGGATCATGCTCTTGCTGCCCTGTGAAGGGTCTCTGTGACGCAGTAATTAATATTTGAGTTTCATTTATGGAGTTATCAAGAAAGGAAGATTGAGATGAAATGTTAGCAATAACAAAACTGACAAATCAATGGCAGCAGCAGAAAGCTGCAGCAGTGGGCAAGTTTCATTAAAGCTTGTGTGTCCCAGCAGAGCAGGCTGTAAAATGAGCACTGCTGGTGTCAGTAGTCACACTGCAGTGGAGATTTTCCTTGGAAAACCTTGCAAACCCTCCCTGTGCCTTCTCTGAAGTACCTGCCCTCAGCCTGTGCCCTGTGCTGGGTGAGTGCTGCAGAGATCCAACCACAAAGGGTGCTGGTGAAGGGATTTTTGGGTTTTTTTGCAATAGACAGTTGGGGAAAGAGTACAGCAGGGCATGATGTCCAGCACATCCTTCTCATATTCCAACAGCTTTGATGTAGGAAAGGCAGATGAGAGAGATCCCTGAAGGCATCACAGGTAAGGAGGCACCACTGGACAATAGTGGGAGGTGGCTCAGAAATGGGGGCTGAAATGGTGACATTTATCAGAGGTTCAAGGAGAGAAAGGGCAAAACCATTAAAATCAGTGAGCTGCAGGGTGGCAAACTTCAGTAAGCTCTGAGAAGCTGGAGACATGACTCAGTTCCTTCAGATGCAAACCTAAAAGAAAAATAGGATTTAAGATGATGTAGCAGTTTTAACAGAGTTTTTTATTGTGGAGATGGGCACAGGCTGTTCCAGTTCAAATGAAGCATAGAAAATATAGTAGTTCACTAACTTGATAACTTTTTCCAGCAAAGAGGAAGGAAGGAAGCCTGCAAAAAGTCTGCCCTAGTTACCAGTAGGGATGGTTTGAGCAAGAAGATTTTTGCTTCCCTGATATTTTTGGATGCTGTTTTAAATTTTTTCTTAATTAATTTTTTTATGTTCTCTGCCTTGTGCTTGCCAGAACATGCACCTGGCAGTGGCTGTGGAGAAGGCCAAGGATTGGCAAAGTATTGTAGTAATGAAAGGAGGACAGAGGATTTGGTTTGGTGCTCAGCAGGAAAGGGAAGTCACCAACTTGTGACACTAAAATATTGTATTAGATTGGGGGGAGGGAAGCTTGTATCAGTCTTTGGCTAAGACTTTAATTGGGAGCAGATGGTAAATTAAATCACTGGATGCCTAGTGGCTGGTGTGAAACTGTACAACTTCAGAACTGTGAGCTGTTACCTTTGACACCTTGGGAAGAGTAAATAAGCTTCTAAAAAAATCCCCTAAGAGCTAAAATAGTGCTTAGGCTGCCTTATTCATAATTTCCAATTTCAGTTTTCAGAAAGGAACACAGAAAGTTGAGAAACATTGCAAGAAACCAAGGAAGCCAATAATACCCAGCAGATTTGTCTTTTCAAAAATAAACCATGCCACAGAGACTGAACTTAATTCTGTAACGTGGTAACATGGGTAGGAAAAGTGAGTAGATTGCCACGAGCTGAAAAAGCTTTTTAAGAACAAACTAGAAAAGTGTTGGTCTGCATATAAGCTGCTATAAAATGGGTGCAGAAATCTTTGGTGGTTCAGTAGTTCAGTTTGGAGGGATGTGGCAGGTGGGAGTGAACAGGTCTGGTCAGTCATTGATGAGCTGGGTGATGCAGTGGAGCAGACTCTGAATCTGCAGGGACTGAAATTGGAGCCATTCTGGGTGTTTCCATTGAAAATAGAAAGGGACTGGATGAGCAAAACATAAATTGTGTGTTTTTCATATTAGTTAATCAGATTGTTTCAAACTTTTGTGCGATAAATCACTGCAAAAACTGAGAACAAGAAGACAAAGTGTTGCTAGACCTTAGAAAATCCTGAGATGTGTGTACTAGTCAGATCCATCACGTAGCAGTAGAAAAAGAAGAGATGTGTGTCTGTTTACACATTCCAACGTGACAGCTGATTTGTAGGAATGGTGAAGTCGCCCTGCTGTACCCTGTTTTGGAAAGACTTCTTCTCCGAGCTGCTGTGTAAAGCTTTGTCCTCTGGATTTGGAGTTGAGAGCTTTCCAAGGAGCTGGGAGAAAGCAGAGTAGAAAATCTGACCTGCAATAACAGGCTGAACAAATTGAGAATTTCTTCTTTTTACCTTGGGAAAGGGGTATCCTGATTTTTATTTATTTATTTTCATATCTGCCCCTGGTTTCTGTGACTGATGTGACCACAGCATTTCACTAGTGAATTTGCCAGTAAAAATCACAGTAGTGCTGGTACTGGCATACAGGTTTTCATATAGAGAAGGTGTGTTGGTTTGGTTAGCTTTGCACATTGTTAATCCAGGTGTAGTCATTTCTTTTCCTTTCTTCCCTTTCTTCTTGTTGCTGTTCCATTATTAACCATTACATCTGTAGTTGAACACAAAGAGTGAGGCTTTAAAGCATCAGGTTCATTTATACCATGGGAAACCCCTTGAATCAGCAGTTCAGCCAGCCTGAAATAAATCACTTCAGCTGGTGCATTAAGCAGTGTCTGTTCTTCTCTCCCTTTTCAGGAAGCACCTTTTTCTCTTAGTCACATTAAATGCTTTTTGCAGAATGCCTCGATTTTAAGGAGGGTGCTTTGAGGCACCCTTGATTTGTTCCCTTTGCACATCTCCAGGTATTTCAGTGAGTAGCTGCTGTTCCTCAGCCAGCCACGGGCATTGAAGAGGCATCAGCTCCTTCAGGTGAGGCTCTTGATACAACTGTAAACACCAATTTGCTGCTTTACATCTTAAATGTTGTAAAATTATTTAGTTTAAACCCTGTAGAAGCTGTGGTGGAGCTGTGCTGATCCAGTTGAAGGAGCAGTGAGTCTGGGATGCAGGCAATCCTGCCCTTCCAAGGTGCCATGGATGCATTCAAGCAAATTGCAGAGGTCTTTATGTGTGGTGTAGGAGTTTTACCCACAGTCAGTAATTGAGGAAGCACCAGAATAATTGGAAAGGATGACAGGAAGGCTTTTTTACTCTATTTTAGGCTGTGAGGTTCAGGAAGAAGGAATTGAGGAAGCTGCTGGGAGGGGACACACACACAAATAACATAACAAAATGCTGTGTTTCAATATATGATGCTTGGTTAGTTGGGTTTTTTTTCACCCCCTGGAACATAGTGGAGTGAACCTGGCAGTGGTGTTGTAATGGCCAAGAGACAGGAGAAAAAGGTTCATCCTTTTAGGTTGAGAAGGAAACTCTTCTGAGGATGGAAGGGGCTGAAGATGCAGTCCAGAGGCTGGCATGGAGCGAGCAGGCAGAGAAACTCAGCAGCTTTCAGAGAAAAAGGGGATGAATTCGAGTTGTGGATGAGTCCATCCTCGTTCTGCTTCCTTGATCGGATGCTCTGGGTTCCCAGACTGCTGTTTAGGTCCACTCTCCTTTCAACCACATCCTCCCCATCTCCCACAAGTGCTGTTGCAGCCCCACAGGAGTGCAAGTACCTGATAAATAACACTGAAACCTGGGAATAAAGGTCTTGGGACATTCCAAGTTTTCTGGCCGTAGCGGTGTTGTAAAGTTTGTTTGTACTTTTTAGATTTGGATTATCTGCTCTCTGCCTTGATGAATAACGTTCAGTGTGTTTGTTCAGCTGCAGGAATTTGTTAATCTTTCCTTCAGTTTTCTCCCAGAAAAACAAAAATTAAAAAAATCAAGGAAAAAAAGAGAAGTTTAGCACAGATTGGATTGCGAGAGCTTTCCGTGCTTTTTTTTTTTCTTTTCTGGGAGAGTACATTTGTAGTGGTAGCTGGAAGAGCAGAGAACTGAATGTGCAGGATTAAGTTTGAGGCCCCAGCTTCCTGTATAAGGGGAGAGGAGCTCACGAAGCTGAGGCAGCAGCCAAAAGGAAAAGGGTAATGGACAAACATCGGCTGTGTGGAGCAGGGCTCTGCTTGCCAGCTGCTCCTGGGGGGACTTCCTGCCCTGGGACACCAGGGACCTTGGGGACACTCACTGTCAGAGCAAAGCTGAGCTTTGCAGCTGGGTTTAAACAGCTCAGGAGGCAATAGGAGTTTGTTTCTGAGAGGGTTTAGCATGGATTTTGTGTTTAAGATTACGACAGAGAAGAGGGGGAAAAGTAACACCAGAAATTCTTCAGTGGAAGAGACACAGGATTGTAGGAACTATTTCCTGGACACTGCAGAACCAAGCAGCTTCACAGTGCCGATTCCAAATCTTGCTTGGAATTCACTTCCCTTTGAAAGCTGGGTTAGAAATGTGTTTGTGACAGGGTTTACAGCTCGTTTCCACAGTCTGGGATTTGGGAACAGATCAACAAACTGTTTGTGGATAATTCTCTGCAGAAGAGGCGTGAGAGTCTCTGATTCCCATGACTTGCACCTTAAATCTGCTTTTCCTTAAGTCCAACCCAGAGTGAAATCTTCAAATGCCAATAACTTAATGATAATTTTTAAAATTGTAATAAATTAGGTGAAGTAAATTTTGTTTCCTACTGTTCTGCTTAGTGATGAGCAGAGTATCCCAGCTCATGTGGAACACAATACCTTAAAGAGAAATCAGAAGTTATTTTGAGAGGGTTTTGGGGGCAGGTGATGGTTGGCTGAAATTCGTAATTGCAGCCATACAGTCAAGTTTGTAACATTTCTTCAGTCACCTTAATAAAAATAACTTCTGCCATTTCTTCTCTCCCATTTGGCTCATCCTTCCACCAGGCAATGCATAGAAATCCTACAATCATTGAGGCTGGCAAAAACCTTTAAAACTCCAGAATGCAGCCATTAATCCTGCTGTGTGCTGAGGCTGCTCTGGTGGCCCAGCCCTGAGCAGTGAAAGCCAAGTTTGTGCTGGTTTTATTGGTCCTTTTTGCTGCAGATTGTATCGTGTGTGCTCTTTCTCAGAGGACACCTTGTGCAGTTCCTCAGAGTGTCATGAACTTGCTGCTGGCTTCCTGGAGAAGATGCTTGGAGCCTCCAGGGAGCTGAGCCCCAGCGGTGCTAGACACAAACATTTAAAAATATTTCTTCTGTAGCAGCACAGACTCTTGCTTTCTGATTGCTGAAACATCTGGGTTCATGCTCCACAGTTTATTTCTGAGCCCTCAGCCTGCAGTCAGGGCTGGACCAAGTGGCACGGGATCGATGTGGCTGCTGTTCTTAGAAGGACTCTGCTCTTCCTAGAAGTTCTCATCCTTTCACCAGGCATTTGTTTCCCTCCTTCTCCTCCCTTACATCGCTTTTGGAGCTGTTTTTTCTTGTGGGTTTGGGTTTTATTTACAGCTGCTGTTAGTAGCGTGGACTGTTGATGCTTCCTTGAAATCAGGATTCTCCTCTGTGTGAAAAAAAACTGGGTTTTTGTGAATGGCTGAAAAAAAATCTGTTCCACTTCATATTGTAACACTGAGTTATGGAACGAAATGTCTTACACTCCTTATTGTGGCTATGGTAAGGGATTGTCTTTTTTAATGACTCTTACAAAGCTTTACAGAATTGTTTCAGAATTGCGCTGATAAATGGTGAAATATTTTGTTGCAGCTTAATTATGAAGAACAGGAGCTTATGGTTTACCCTTATTTAAATATGTACATGAATCTTTTCAAAGTAATAGGGCAAATATAGTACTGTTTCTAGAGGCTTAAAAAGAAGATTTGTGCTCTAATATTAAGTTTTTAATGTATTATTCATGAGGAAAGCCAAGCTGAAAGCTTTTTTTCTTCCCCTCGGTGGAAATGAGCTTGAAGAATACATTATCTGTGTAGAAAAAAAAAAAGAAAAAATGTGAAGGATTCTAGCTCTTGCTAATATTGGTGTGGTGCATGCAAGTACTGCTGGAATTTCCTCAGGGAAAAGAAAACAGAATTTGGTTGAAAATAAGCTGATACAATCATTGAATAATTCGTACAACACTGCTGGAATTCAATTCCTGAAATAAGTCAGGGTAATTTCAGTTAGAACGTGCTTTTTAGAATGATTGAGTGATTGTTTATTGAAGTTGCTTTAAACTCCACGGCTGAGAATTATTGCCTCTGGTTTGGATACAGGGCTGGGCTGCCTATTTTTGTTACTCATGCCACTTTCAAGCTGGCTTTTGCAGATATGTTGTGTGTGTGTGCACACCATGTTTTCCTGCAGATCTGTGTGTACTTTTGGCTTGTTAAGGCAGGGAAAATATGTGTGAGCTTTGGAATTTGGAGAAGCTATATAGCATTATGTGATACAATGCATCTTTTCAATATGGGATATTTTATACCCCGTGCAGACTGATGTTTGTAATTATATTTCCTGCTGTGGTATAACTATAAACAAGAAGTATAAGCCAAGTGACATAATTTTTGGTGTTCTTTTTCCTTTGTACTTTCTCATTCCTAGATCATGCTTGGTTTAGTTGCCTGAGATGACTCCAGGAAAAAAAAAAAACAAATTGCATGTTGAAGCAGCTCTAGAGATATATTTTTCCACTGCCTTCCTAGAATCTTACACAACAATTAGTTTATGAAAAAGAAAAATATCAGTAATTAGTAATACCCAAACTCCACAATTATATCTTATAGAAGACATAACTTGAATTGTTACTTAAATGCTAAGACCTCATCTAGCAGGATTTCTTAGATATCACATTGGATAAAGCAGGAATATTTTCTCTGTGTGATAAGGGAATAAAGTTAGGATGTAGCAAGCTAAATGTTCCTTTAGAACCCATTAAATTATATGGGCACCTCTCAATTTTTAATATATACTCAGCCCCAAGGTCCTACTGAAAGGCAGTGTGTGTGCCTTACCTAAGAACAAAACTGAAGCAGAAAATGTTCTGCAGTTCGTTTTTACACTGTGTTTAAAAAATTATGGACAAGGAGCTGTTGCATCAATACTTGGAAGCTGCTTGTCCAAAAAAATGGAAATTTGGAGTGGAGGAGAAAAGTGGATCAGGTTCTCCTCAGACTTGAACTGGTTTTCATGGGTGGGGCTGACCTTATTCCCTATAGATCCTATTAAGAAATACAGTGCAGTGTTGTCTTTTTGCCACTTGATCCAGAGTTTAGGAAGCCTCAGTTCTATGCCCCCAGCTGTCATTTAGAACAGTTAATACCTTCTGGCATTACTTGGAACTTGTTAATTGTCTTTCCTTTTGATGGGAGTGTCCAAAACTTGGGGTTGCAAGAGAAAATACCTGTTTGATTCATACTCGGAGCCACTTCCTTAATATTTGCTGTGAAACTTTCAGTGACATAAATTACAAACTGACACAGGAGTACCACAAGCAAAAGAGCAGGAGGAGTGTTTCAGATGTATAGAAATTACCTTTTTTTGTGTTTATCCTGAATACAATATTCTTTGGGATTGAAGAGAAGATGCAAGGTGTTGATGGGAAACTTAAACCCTGTGGCCAGAGAGCAGGTACAAACATCCCAGGGGTGTTGTAATCTCCTCCTGCTGTTATCAGGTGCTGGTGGGAGCATGTTTTGACTTGTGGCTTGTCACAGGTGTTTGGAAACTCTGCACATCCTTCATTAAAGGCTGGGCTGAAAAAACCTCCTCGGTCTTGGGCTCAGCTGTAGGTGTGCACCAGCTGATTAAATAAGGCCTTTGTACAGCTGAATTTCCTAAAATGAGAGCGGAAAAAATCCCCAGTTTTGTGGATAATGTGTTTTGTTAAGTGCTCCATGGCCAAGGCATCCTCTGCCTGAGAAAACTTTCCACTTTCGCCTCTGGGTGAAAGGAGGAAGGAAGAGTGTTAAAAAAAACTGCTGTGAAAGCCCATCCAGAAGCTTTCCCTGTTTGTGTCAGCTTTTTCCCTTGGGAATTGTGTCTTTCAGCTGGTATACAAACTGCTTGGAGCCAGCAATCTTGCATTAAATGTTCTGCCATCAGAATTTTCTGTATGGTGACATTTTTCTCTCAGCACCTTGTGGAGAACCCTCAGGATTCCCCAGGAATGCTGGAAGCAGCACCTGAGAGGTGCAGGGAGCTGTGCTGTGTGTGCAGAATTCCCAGCTCAGCCTTGCTGAGAAACCTCACGTGAAGCCCTAGTGCTGTGCTTTGTTTTCCTTATGAACAGCGGGTTTTTTTCCATTTGTGTTTTGGATGTGCACATCAGTAGTGTGGAGTGGTTAGGAAATAGTAGCACAGGGTACAGGAGGATTTAATGAAGGGGTTATTTTGCAGCATTTTTAGGATAAGCAAGTTTTGCTGGACTGTTCCTTGGTCAACTCCAGTGACTTACAGGAAGGACCAAAGCGTGGTGTGGGGGATGGTGATCTTTCCCTTAACTGTAAATGTTTGCAATATAAACAGCTGAGCTGTTCACCAGGGGTTCCCAGGGGAGAGCGGAAAAGCAATATTGGCATTTTTAGGGTGGGTTCTGGTGCAGACAAATCAGATGAATTGTGCCCTACAAGTGCTTATCAGCTTGGCTTTGTGAGCTCTGCTGTGCTCAGCTGGGCTGGAGGGTGAGGAGAATATTCACAGAAACTACTTGGGACCTATAATGATGTAGTAAAAACAAGAAAATAAATCTTTTTAAATTTTTTCTTTAATGTTGAGACTAGTTACTAGCCAGAGAATTCCCCCCACCAGCTGGCTGGGTCTTGGCAGGAGGTTTTTTGGCAGTGAGGTCTCAAACACACTGGACCTTACTTTGTTTATTTTATAGGGCTGGAATTTGTTTTGTGTGTGGGGACCCGTGGGAGGGGACTCAGGCTTTCTGCTCACGTGTCACTGAGTACAGTTCTTCAGCAGAAAGGAGAATGTCCCTGCAGCACTGCAGGAGTTACATCCAGATTTGTGCTCTGGATATTTCTTAGATTATGGTCTGGGAAAATGCTGTTGGGTCATGGATTTCAGAGTTCCGGAATGGTTTGGGTTGGAAGGGACATTAAAGATCATCCAGTTCCACGTCCCATGCCATGCAGGGACACCTTCACTAGACCAGCTTGCTCCAGGCTCCATCCAACACTTCCAGAGCCTTGGGCACTCCCAGGGATGGGGCATTCACTGCTTCCTTGGGCAGCCTTTTCCAGTGTCTCCCTTGCCATGTTTTTCTGTGTCACCAGGAGAACCAAGATGTAAGGCAGGCCCTTACAAAGCCAATAATGCAGTTATTTGTCCTCGTTTTGGTTAGGTAGGAGTGGGAGAGGTGCCAGATATTTATCTTGCTTTGCAGCAGGCGTGCCAGTGCATACAGAGCTTTCCTGCTGCAGCTCTGTAGAGCTTTGGGAGAGCAATTCAAATGCAGAGTCTGTTTAGATTTGAGTAATTCACTGAATGTGCTGGGGCTGGGCAGAAGGAGCCAAGTGGGCTCTGCCCAAACTGATAATGCTCAGCCAGTAGCCAGAAAAAAGCTTTTCAAATCGCTCGTGCCGTGGTATGGTACAGAACATAATGCTTACTGTTTGTGCCAAAAGGGATTTTTAAAGCTACCAGGATAAACAACACACCCAGCTGTGCAGGTGTGACTGTCTCAGGCACTGCTTTTCTGAGTGCAGCTTTGCTGCACACAGCTGGGGGGGTCCTGGAGGGTTTTCGGTTAGAATTGTTGTTTTTGTGCCCCTCTGTCCCTCAGTCTTGAGTTAAAACCCACATGGCAGGGGGGTGTTGTGTGAACACCTGTGTGTGGGGCCAGTGCAGGAACCTGAAGTGCAGAGGGGCTCGGGCTGAGGTGGTGAGAGCAGAGTGGGAAGCAGCTGAAGGGGAGCGATGCTGGCTGGGGCTCCCTCTGCTTGGAATTGCTAACTGGGAGAGGAGGAGGAGCAGGAGCTCGGGATGGCTCTGTGAGTGCTGGGGTGTATCTGTGAGTATGGACTTAATGTGATCTAGCATTTATGGCTCCTCGTGCCTGGGGTTTCCCATCTGAGCTAAGTGCGGTAAATTGCTGCATCCATCATGTGCTCAGGGCTCCTGCCTGAGCTCATCAGCTTCTCCTCTGCCCAGCCAGAGTGGGATCTGCTATTGAGAGTGCTGCTGGTGAGGAAAGGCTCCCATCTGAGCTCATCAGCT
>PYHW01009766.1:162253-203483 GCA_013186435.1 Turdus rufiventris | reverse complement strand
ACTGTGCATGTGTGGATTAAAAAATGCTGTATATCTTGCAGCACCTTTTTTAGTGTGTTGAGTTTCAGTGTGTGAAAAGGAAGTGTGCACAGGTAACCCTTGAAGATGGGGGCACATCCATCCTGGTTGCTCCAAGGAGAGCACAGCCCAGGCTGGATGGGCACATCCAGCTCCTCTTTAAGAACTGCACACGTGTTTATGGCAAAGGTACAGGAGCTCCCTGGCTCTTGCTGGGGGAGTTACTGGAGGTGAGCATCTCCTGACATCTCCTTTGTATCCTCACCCATCTCCTGTCCCAGTGGCTATTTCAGTGGCACGCAGCACAGGCACAAGAATGAAAGTGCTGCTTGTTAATTAGTTCCTTCCTGGATTACAGGAGCCCTACTTCTTTTCAGCCCTTTGGAGATACAGATCTGCACGTGCTGTTTCTTGGAATTGGAAGTGGTCTCAGTGTAGCCTTGTCAGGCACAGGAGCAGGGGAAGAGGCAGCCAAAATTTGTGCTGTTTAATTTCAGCTTGAAGGTATTTTGCTCAGATGATTCATCAGGTTAATTGGGTTCTTAAAGAAGTATTTAACTTTCCAGCTTCACTCTGAAATGTGGATGCCCCTAAAGCTGTGGATCTGCCTTCAGTCTTAGGGCTGAATGAATGCCACAGTTGGGCTCTGACAGATAAATTAATTTTTCCATGATCTTGCCTAGTAGCAGCTCTCCTCACTGGTGGAATACTGCAAAAGATGTTTAAATCAGGGCTTATATGAGAAGCTGACACATGGATGAAGGTTTTACCATGATGTATTTGTGTCCAGCCAAACCACAGTGTGGAGGCTGAAGTGCAGCAACAGCTTTAAGGTTTTGGAATTTGCCTTGAGATCCATCAGGTTCTTGTGCTGTTTTGAGCCTTTTCATGGTTTCTTATCCCTCCTTGTCATTTAAGAGGCTTCTATGTGCAGTTGGTGTTTTTAACATTTACTGGCTACATTTCATGAAGCATCACAGCCCTTACAGAGACAGCAGTGCTGCATTCTCAGTCGTGTCTTTTAAAAGTGACTTTAGAATTTCACTACCTTTGATCCTTAAAATATGAGCATCCAGTAACCAACAGCAGATATTTAAGCTACCCAGATTTGAGGTCTGTAATAAATAATTGATGTAGGGTGAAGTAAGGGGGTTTTTTTAGCTTTAAGCTGTTGCAACAGAAACATTTCCAAAGCTTTATTTGGTTAGGTGGAGTTCTTTTTTCTTCATATAGCTTTAGCTGAATGGATGGATGAATTAACATCCATCCTGATGATTTTGTCCTAGGCACTATGTGAAATTATGTTTTTAGAGGAAGTGAAATTGTAGTGTTCTGTTATCCACTGCATAATTTCTGTTAGAATAAGTAGATAGAAGGATAAGTTATAGGAAGAGCAATTCTTGTGCTATTTTATCCTAACATACAGGTGCAGCTCATAAGCTTGTTTTCCAAAACATAATGGAATCATTTACTAAACAGTTCTTTCCTAAAATTCCTTAAAAGCTCCTAAATCATGTTGACATTTTTTCAGATCCAAGTGCACTGACCTAAAGAAATTATCTCAAAAATAAAAATAAGTTACTCAGTTATTTTTCCCTCGTGTCCCCACCTGCCTTATGTATTCAAGCTTTTTTTCTTGCCCATAACTATTTAATCAACTCCATCCAGAGCAAACTACTAATGGGAAATGGAGAGGGAGAGTCAAATGTTTTGGAAAGATTTTTATTTCACTAGTCTGGGATCTCTCCCTTCAAAGTAATAATTTCAGTGGAAAGCTCAAAACCTTACTTAATTATGCTGCTGGGGGGGAGAAAGATTGCCAGGTTTAGTTGAAATTAAGGTAATTTTGGGGTATAGCATGCAGAATTTAGGCAGAGCAATTTGCTTGGGCTGTACATGTTTGAAGGTTAAACCAGTTGTGGGTGGTTCTTTCAGGTATGTGACTGCTTTTATTGCTGTATTTGCTGCAAAGTTTACATGGGAGGTGAAACCTTCCAATGATAAAACTGCAAATGGCATTTTAAAACCGAAGTTATGAGAGCATGACATGCAGATTTGGCACCAAGTGTTGTAAAACAGTTTGTGTCCTGGTCACATCACAAAAAGAGGAGCTGTGTCAGCAAGTTGATGATTTTCTACTTAACTGTTTCTATCTTGAGGCATGTGGGATATAAAATTTCATTTTTCTGAGACGATCAGATACAGTCTCTTAAGAAGTTGGAGAAATTAGGCATTTCTAATCGTGTATAGATTTTAAAACTGCTTCCTTTGAAGAAAGGCTTTGTTTAATATCACTTAATTCTGACTCGCCTTTTTCCATCCTGTGTTGTAAACAAACTCATGGTGAGAGCTCAGCATACCCAGATGTTCATTTTATTGCATTCAGCGAGTTCATCTGTAAGTTTATATTATTTGGGAGAACTGGATATTGCAGTCATTTAATTAGGAAAAAATTGAGCGGTAATTAGCTCTGTCCTGGCTGCAGAGGGGTGGGCTTGGAGCTTTTCAGGCATCCCAGGGTGGCTTCCTGCAGCAGCAAGGGGTTTGAGGTGCTGTGGCTGCACAGGAATCTGCTTCTGTAATTTCACTACAGCAAAATCTGATGGGGAAAGCTCTCCACTAAACTTTAGAGGACAGTGCATGAGAGGAAAATGTTTTTCTTGGCTGTGGAGGTTGTGCTGCTGCTGGAAATGTCCTGATAGGAGAGCAGCACAGCCCCTCTGCCTCCAGAGGATGCTTTGTGTCAAAGGAGCTTGGAGAAGATGCTGTAGATGACTTCTATTAGCACCTCTTGTATTAATTTCTGTCACAGCATTTGAGTTGTTATAGCTCTGTGTTAATACCTGGGGTTTGTTATGGTCTTTTTCTCCCTGTTCTCTTGTACACCACCCTGTATGGCTCCATACCTCCCATTTAAGCTTATGTGATTGCAGTAATTTGGTTTGGAATTTGTTTTGTCTCTCCTCGAGCCCCTCCCCAGCCAAAGCAGTGCTGTGAGTTTATTAAGACTTGCCAGAAGATTTCCATAAGCACAGTTCTGGGACTGTCTTTGAATTGCAGAAAATTCAGGGATTAACATATCCTCAAAGAGTGGGTCATGGGCAGTGAGGCTTGTCCTTAGAAATGGCATCTGGAAATTACAGGTGAGACCCTAAATTAGGGGCAGTCTGCACCAGAGTTCCTTCCCTTCTAGACGTGAAGACCAGTGCTCCTGTTTCTGGCCCTGGTTGCAAAAATAATGTTTTACAAATGGAGGTAATTTGACCAAGAGCTTCTCTGAAAGCTCTCCCAGACCTCCAGGAGATCCCTGGTGAAGCAGTGTGGGATCTGTGCACTCTGCTCTTCAGTGTGGCCTTAAACCATATGGAAAAGGAAATAAAGTGATGAAAATCAGTGAGGGAGAAGGTTGTGTATTTGTTGGTGCATGTAAATAGATGTGTGTGTTTTTATCTGCATCTCTATACAGGTTTAAACTTAACTGTGAAAAGTTGTGGGAAGGCAGCATGACTTTGAATGACTGGCCTTTAAAATAGCAGATGGAATTAAATGTAGATACATGTGACATTTTCTGTATGGGAAGATAAAAGAATTCTTGATTTGCAGTGATGCTTGAAATCCTTCTAATGAAGAGATCTTGGTGTTATAATCAGATCTGAAGAATCACATTAGCCCAATGCTCACTTGTTGTAAACCTCAAGTAAGCTATTAGGAATTATTAGAAAAGCAAGAGAACAAAGCATTGTGTGGGTGTATAAATTCATGGTGGAATTTCTTCCTTTCATCCTGGATATTGTGTGTGCTTCCACTCCTGTTCCTGTTCAGAAATACAGATTAGGGACTGCAAAAAGGTAAGAAACAAGGATGCTCAGAATTCTGAAGCAGCTGAACTCTTGACTTTCCTGCCATATAATACTTTGGGCTCTAAAAGTTAGTGTAGGTTCAAAAAGTGATGGGGCAAAGCCATGAAAGAGGAAATTTATTTATTTTACACACACATCTGGTATGTTCAGGTCCCTGACCTGTACTTGGGTGACCCTGGGGAGGAGAAAGCATCCCTGCAGCCTCACCCTTATCCTTTCTTCACCCCTCCTGCAGACACCTGCTGCTCTCTGCTTTCGCAGATAACACATTTGCATGTTCTGGGGCTGTTCTGCCTGGGCTTTTTTGGGACACGGTGTTGACATGTTCCATGTGCAGGGTTTGAGGTGTGAGTTGTCACTCAAGTGTCCTCAGCATTCAGTGAGGTTGGGTAAGGATGGTTCAGTGTGTCTGGGGAGGGTGTAGGAAATCACCTCCAGAAATTGAGATGGTAACTTCTAACAGATGGAGAGGGGAAGGAAAAAAACATCTCCTTTGCTTTTTCTTTTTTTTTTTTTTTTTTTTAATTCCACGTGCTGGATGCTGCTTAGACTTGCAGTTTGGATAACTCAGTTTACTCTTTCAATATTGTCAGTACCTGGTGAGCTTTTAAGGAGTGCCACGTTTTGTCCTCAGCAGTTTTTTCTCTTTAAGTGCTGCCATCCAGAATGCCTAAATTTGTGTTGGTAATTCAACATCAATGCTTCTTTGCACTTTTATAGTTGTTATATTTGTGCTGTCACTGCTTCAAGGAAAGCAAATCCTGCAAAGAGCACACGGATTGCAGGTGGCTCAGGGTAACTAAGGAAGGAGGAACTATTTTCCATGATGCACAACACTGTCAGACTTGCTAAAGATGAGATGTGGGTGCAAACATTTTCTGTGTATGCAGTACTTGTATTTTAAGGTAGCACAGCACATAAAGCCACCTGAAAACGTCTGTTCCTTACTGCATCCAAAATTATCATTTATTAAGTCACTGTAAAGCCTCCATAATAGCTTATTGAAGAAAATCCCTTTAAAATAACATTTAAATTAGTGAAAAGATCTGTTTTTCTGAAAGAGCACTGTGTTATGAGTGGCAGAATTGTCAAGACTAAAAACCAGCATGAAGGATTATTTTTTCTTAGTAAAATGTTTCAGGAAGTGAAAGGGAGTGGCCAGATTTCAAATGTGTGATTGCATCCAAGTGTTCCTAGGTTTGGACCAATCAGTATTTTTTGTCTAGAGATTTCTGAATGTTTATTTCGACAATTTACTGTCTCTTTCTGTAATAAGTAGAGACCATGCAAATATTAGTTCTGGAGTGGTTTTGGTTTTCCCATTGATCTGTTGTGCAGCTGAGGCTGTGAGTTAGAATTTAAGCACCCTGCTGTAATTGATACCTGCATTCAAATGAGATAATTTGCCCTCATCTTTTTAAACAGAGGATGAAAACAAACCAGAAATTATTAGCAAGGTTTCTGTGGCAGTAGCTGTAGGCAGCAGGACGCACAGCATTGTTCCTCCCGTTCTAATTTCAGCATATTTCAATTTTTAATGTCGGAAAGGAGTTCTTATTGCCAGGATTATATTGCAACTCACTTGCTTCTGCTTGCAATACCATTTTTTCTGAGTGCTTTGAAAACGTCCTTCCCAGCTGCCCAGGTATCCTTTGGGGATTTCTAAAATTGTGTTGTAGCAAACAGAATATGACATTTTGAGAATTAGACTTTTACTGTAACTTGTAGCACTGGTGGCTGGAGTTCCTCATGTGTTTTTTGTTTAACTGGAGTATTGACAAGTGGTGCTGGATTGGTTTCAGTTTTTAGATGTCTTTTAAAGTAATGAAACACTTCCTTAAGCACACAAATCTCTGCACAGTTCTGACTTTATCCTGTTATTGGAGCACTTTTTAAATTGGTGAAAGTCTATAGAACCTATTTAGATTTTGATATTGGTACACTTGGCTCTTAATAGCAGTTAATAATTGAACCTGGGCACTGCTCCCTGCCTTAAAGTGGAAAAGTATTTTGGCAAATATGGAAATGGTGGGACTTACTCAGAATTTCATTTACCCTCTAACTTTGGGATGGGAAAGATTTGATTTCCTACCCAAAGCAGGAAAGAAACAGTTCTAAATAAACATTATTTACAGGTATGATAATAGATCATTAAAATATTTGGTGAATAAATCAAGTATTACTTAAAACATTGTATAGCTTTTCTCCAATTCTTTTATTTTATTCTTTTTTATTTTAACATGTGTTCAGGAATTTTCTTCTTAGGAGGATCCCTAGATGTCTTACGTGCATTTCTTTTCTTTAAACCATTGCTTTTAACCACAGTTTTCATTCTTTAAAAGCGCTACACTTGCTTTCATTCAGCTGTATGTAATTTTTTTACCACTTCAGGGTTATTTTTATCCTGGTAAACCAATAAGTAAGTTGAAAGTCAAGGCCAGGGCTCCTGTTTCTGTAGTACCACCCTTGTTCTGCAGCCTCTGTGTTGTGTCTTCTGTCCTCCAGCAGTGCTGTCAAACACTAACAGAGGAAACTCAGAAATATCTCAGAGTTTTTCCTGACCCTTTCAGGACTTCTAAATGTTCCACTCTGGGTTGTGTAGTTGTGCAGAAGCACTGCAGTGGGCATTTAGTGCCTCTCTGGGTTTTAGAGCTCTTTGCTTCCTCGGTCCAGAGACAGATTTTAGCAGCAATTTATTTTGTGTCACTGCAGTGTCTACCTTGGATGTTTCTGGGTAAACTCTGTGGTGTCTCAGTGTGATTATGCAGAGCTCCAGGATGTTGCTGTACAGGTCTGGCAAGGAAAAAAAAGTGTTAAAAAAGAAGAAGGGGTCTCAATATGCTAGAAAATCTGAGTAACCTTAAGACTTGATAAAGATTTCAGGGTATAAAGACCATACGTCTCCAATTCACTTATAATCTAGAACACCAGGTCTATACCACATGAATTTATTTTTGTGCTGTTCTTTTTCCTCAGTGTCCCAATGTAATATCAGCTTGAAGAAGCAGAGGAGTCGAAGTATCTTTAGCACCTTATTCTGCTGCTTTCGTGACTACAATGTCGAGCCACCATCCACCAACAGCACCAGTGCTCTGCCTCCTTTGGTGGAGGAGAATGGAGGACTTCAGAAGGTCAGGATTTTGTCTTATTTTGCTGTCACGTGGGTGTTCTGTAAGCCAGGCTTAATTCTGCTTCCTGAGGTTGGTCCTAGCAAATTTCCCTCGTGAGTTACAGGGGAAAAAAAAAATTACTGGTTTGATGGTGGATTGCTAATACTGCCTATTCATCTGTAATATAAAACTGATATTTCTGCTGTGGGTGTTGGCACTCTACATTTTATAAGCAGCCAGCATTTAAAACCTGACTAAGACACTAAAAGAAATGGAGACTTCTCATAAAATTTGAGCTGCTGAGTTGCCCCCAGCTTTGGTTCCCTTTCCTGATTACAGGAAGGTTAAATTGTGTCACACTGGAGCATAGTGGAACCTCCTGAACATCACTTTAAAGGGTTTTCAGTGGTGTAAAAACAAACCAAAAGAACCATTATTATTGTTTAGACATTTTTTTTTAAGCAGTCCACTTATATTTAATGCATGCTTGAGTCCAGGGATAGCAGCTTTTGGCCATTTTTTCTGGTTATTAAGTTTTGTTTGTTGACTCAAATGGATGAAGATTTTAGATGCAAATACAGATAGAATACAAACAATGCAACACAAATTTGTATGTTTTAAAAAACTGTTAACACTGAGAGCATTTGTGTTCTGAAATGAAGAATTTCAGTTCAGTATGGCAAAGATAGGAAAACCAAGTTTTCCATACAGTTTCCAGGATTTTGAGATTGCAAATACGGGTGAATCCATGGTGGAGAATAGTGGCAGACAGGGAAATATCTCTATGGGATTTTTACCTTGTGCTTTTCACACAGCTTTTCATGTCTGATGCAGCTGATTCCTTACTTCCCTTGTCCATTCCATTTTATTCTGCTTTGAAATTTGCTGGTTGTGTTTGAATTCTGAAAAGCTCAGGAAAAAAAACAAGGAGCTGTTTGGTGGGAGAGAGGGAAAGAGAGCAGATGAAAGTGATGGAGATTTCAAATATGTGTGGAGGTAAAGTCTGAACTGTAAAAATTCCTGCTGAAACTGCTCTGCAGAGGTAAAATGCACTGAAAATCCTGCCAAGAGGAGGGGCTGCACATGTATTTTTAGATTTCTTCTGCTAGCCAAGGTACATTTTGAGTGAAAGGAGGGAAATCTAGCCCGGATGTGCTGAAGGGAAAGCTGAGGAGTGTGTAGCATGTATGCACACATTCATGAGGGAAAAAAGAGATGGGAAGCTACTAAAATTTCTTTTCCACTATGTTGGGGAATGGGAAGGAGGCAGAAGTGAGGCTACTGGCAAAACTACAGCTGAGAGAAAATGGAGCTTCAGTAGAAACTAAAACATAAAACCAAGTTTGTTTTTTCTGTAGAAAAACCCGAGTTAAAATGGTCTGGAGTCAGTCTCCAGATTGCATTTTGCAAAACAATTATTTTCTAAATATACATTATGCCTTGAGAGATTGCATGTGTGTCCACACAAGTTTTCATCCTCTGTGCTGCCTCAGTGAGCAGTTCTGGAGCTGTGCAGCACTTGTGCATGAGAGCAGGACACAAATCACAGCAATCCTAAAACTAGATCAGAAACTTAAAAAACAGATCAAAACTTACAAGATTTTTAAAAAAATTCAAATAATATATTGAAGAGAATTTAATTAAAGAGAGTTTTCTTCAGCTGAATGAAAGGCACTCAGATATTAATATCTTTTTAGAAGAAATCAATATAGCTAAACTTTTAGGTGGCTTTTGAGATTAAATAAGTCTGTGACACTGCTATTTTTATTCAGTGTTGAAGATTAATAAGCCCTATATGTGTTCATACTGTTTTTATTTTGAGTGCTAACACAGTATAAGTAGGAAAATCTAAGGAAATAGGAATAGGATTGGAGACTTGAATATGTTTGAATATTATTGCACTATCAGACTGGTGATTTTTACATGGAGAGCTGTTTTAGAGCTGTGCAGGCTGCTTGAATTTGGTGGAGTTAAATTGAGGCATTTTGTTTAGATTCAGAAATAAATAAGGTGGGGGAAGCAGCAGTGGGCCTTGGATTCTAAATTGGTGAAGTGAAATGTCCAGGAATCACAAAATTGCCTCTCAGGAAAGAAAATAAAACCTGACAACCCACTGCTTAAATTCCTCTGCTTTTTCATTAAAGCTCTTTTTTGCATTAGTTTCACTGCCAGGTAGGAATTGTTTGAGTTCTGTTAAGCTGTTGCTCAGATGGTCACTTAGTTAAATCTACTCTCTCTTTTATGCTTTAATAATTATTTATCACATCACTGATCCTTTCTAGCTGGGCTCAGTCAGTTCATGTGTTGTGACCCTTTCCTGAAAAACTGGACAGGGAAAATTCCACAAGAATATCAAGCAGTTACCACTGGAAATGAGTATAAAATGGCTTGGATGTACTTCCTTATGTCTTTGCTGTTCAGTGGAGTTGGTCCATGAAAACTGGTGCTAAAGACTTCAGGGGAAGCAAAGGAATGGGGGAAACTTCTGCTGGTTTCACTGGAATTCAGTGTTCTGTGTTGCTTCTGGCACATTCTGAAGCTGGTGTGATAAGCCAGCTTCCTTCTAATTAGGAATCTTGGATTTTGTAAATGCTGACCTGTTCAGAAGGAGGGAAGGTGGGGAGGGTATTTTATGAAGCAGTTGAAAACACAGCACTGAAATTTTGTTCAGAGTAATTGTGATGTGTGAGACAATTCTTGTTATTACTGTTTGGCACTAGTAGAAAAAAATTAAATCAGTGCTTCACATTAATCAGTGCTTCATGATGTGACTTGATAGTGCTTGACGCATGAAGTGTTCTGTCACTTCTTCATGGGATTGGCAGAAACACCAAACTGAGTGTGGTTTTGATTAACCAGTTACTTTCAGTGCTGAATTCTATTCTGTAAGTGGTGGGGGGAAAAAAAGCCCAAAAACTTCTTTAAAGTATTGAGTTCACTTTTAAATCTTCTACTCACAGAGCAGCTGCTTGTCCAAGTGTGACTCTAATACTGGTAATGAATGGTCCATTCTGTCTCTAAAGTTTCAATACAACATTTTTTTCAATAATAACTTGTATTTACTGAAACTGGCATATTTGTTTTCCTTCAAATGCAGCACTCTAAGATGTACTCTGAGATGTGGTATCTGTGACAATGGGTATATCAGCCTGCCTGCAGCTCAGATGCTGAGCCAGATGTGTCACTGGGAGCACAAAATATTCAGCCTCATGAACTCCTTTATAACTTTTTCCTGCCTCCTCTGCAGCAGGCAGCTCCCCAACACCTTCCAGCCACTTTTTGTTTTTTTTTACTTCGGAGCATTGGGAGAGAGAATTGTGTTTTGTTTTCTTCATGATAAATTCAAATCTCCATTTCTGTTCTTCAGTTAGCAACTCAATTTTTGTATTTTCTGGGTGTAAGTTTTTTTTTTCTGGGTAGGTTTTTTTACCTGACTTTTGAGGTGTTTATGGACACAGATTTCATTCATTCAGGCTTGAAGGTGTGGTCCAGATAGAGAAAGATGAGAAAAGCAATGTACAAACTCTTTTTTCCTTTGCTTTCAGTCGTGGAGGGTGAGGGATTCCTGGCAAGTCTGTGGGTGCTTTGCATTTCACTCCCAACCCACTTCCACTGTAGTCACCCTTGCTTTTGTTCCACAGTGAGCTCCAGATCAGGCAGATGGCTCCAGTTAATGAGATGGAGCATGAACAAGGAAAGGGATTTTTATACTTGCTGGCTTAGAGGAGAAGCTCTTGATGCACACTCAACAGGGAAAAAGAAAGAATTAGGAGCAGGATTTTTCTGGGGGCAGAAACTGCTCCCTCTGCTTTTCTTGTCACTGAATTTCCACCTCATTCCAGAAGTTGGGATTCCTTTTTCCCCTTGCATGGTCCTGGAAATCTGTGCAGATGCCTGTGCTCGTGTCTCCAACACTCTCCTCTGCTTCAGGGATCTCTGTGTATAACACAGGACAAGGAAAAGGATCTCCTTTCTGTTCCACATTAATATTGCTCAGCAAAATGAGGAAAAGAGCTGGCAGGGAGCACGTTCCTGAGGTCAGAGTAGCATCTGCTTCATGCTGGAAACCTGGAGGAGCAGCAGGAATGTAGGGGCTCTGTGGTGAGGCATCAGTGACCTGATTTCTGAGCAGACATGGAAATCACTCTCCAGTGTGGGGAAGATAGTTGGGATTGATGGAAATCATTTTTCTTTTTCTCTTGCTTGACCTTTGCTGCTTGGAGCAAGAACATTCCACGTTTGGTTCTGTTGGTGACCATCAGGATGTGGTGTGGAAGGTGTGCTCAGAAAACCAGATCTCCTCTCCATACCTGTGTTTGATTCCTCTCTTTGCTCTCTCATTCTGACATTCTTTGCCTCCCAAAAAGTCTGCTTTATTAAGAGACAGCTTGAGAGTTTGTCAGATCACTCAAGTGTCAAATAATAACTGTACTACTGTTTTTAAAGAGCGTGTCATGGTCTAGAGCAAGCTTTGAGCAAAAGAAGCTAATAGGATAAATCTCTTATTCTGGTCAGCTTCTTCTCTAAAGTGAAATAGCTCCTTATCTTTCTGAAAAAAAGCAAAATAGTATGGCCTGTCACTTGGTGCTCACTGGGGCCATAGGCAGTGTTAGTGAGGAACACAGTGCTGGAAATTGTTCCAAACTAAAAATCAAGCAGCTGAAGGAAAAGATTGGATTTATCATTTCATCTGTATATAGCATAGAAAAAAATAAAACCCACGGGGAAAAAAAAAAAACACCTGATTTCAATGGCTGGGGACAAATCAGTTCCTGGGTTGTCCTAGGGATACAATAGGGCAATTTTGGCATTCTAGGAACAGCTTTGTTCTGTTACCAACATCAGGAGCTCGTGGAAAGCCTTCAACAAACGCAGTCATCCGTCATCCCTTTCAAACCCTGCTGCTGTGACCCATTTCCCTTCCTGTTCCAAGCTGTAGGAAATGAGGCAGGACACTTGGAAGATGTTTCCCAGAGCGGGCTTGTTTTTTAAGAGTCATTTGCCTGTTCATGAGCACTTTTGCTTTCCCAGCAGACTCTTGCACTTCTCTCTGCTTGTTTTTCCTGTTCTCGTCGCTCTTACTACTTGTTTTGATTTTTGCATAGGGATTTCCAGGGTTCCTCTTCAGAAATTTCCTTGTTTCCCCCTTTTTTTTTAAATTTTAATTTAAGAAAATCTGAGAGAAATTAGGCAAACAGTAATGCAAGTCCTTCAGCAACTTTGGTTTTGGGTTCCCATGAAATTCATTTCGACCAACAGGACATTAACTTACTGATTTTTTTATTTTTTTTTTATTCTTATTGCTATTACCCTGAGGAAAACTTGGATTCTTACCAACTTTTGTATGCGTGTTTTTCTAGAAATTAGGTACTTTTTACTAGTGCCAAGTTTTTGATAGTTCATCTTAGTTGCTGCTCTCTGGTTGCTCCTTCAGCTTCTCAAGATTTTGGGCAGACTTCAGTAAAAATTTCTGCTGAGCAGCACTAAAAAAGAGCACTTTAAAAATAATAGAGAATTATTTCTGTTTGTCAGTGATGTGTCAACACTGTTGGACTTGAAAACAAATAAGCAGGAGGCTTCTTCAGCTGGAAGAGGCTGTTCTTGTGTTGAAAACAGCCCTTTGAATAGTTCCTCTGCTGGAGATCAGAGCCTGTGTTGTCCAAATATTAAAGAATAAAATCATCTATCCGAGCAACATCTATGCTTGAAGGATCAGCTTCCTTTTTTTTTATGTGCTGTGAAAACAAAGAAAACAGAAAGTTGGTTATGAAGGATTAGAGAGATTAGAAAAATAGTTTCTCTTGCACATTTGGGTGAGAGTTCCACATTTGAGCCAGGCTTTGTCCATTTTGGAGCTGTCCTTGTTTCTTCGTATCTGAGGATGAGAAGGAAAGGTTGAGAAGATTGGCCAAGACAAGTTGATGAGAAGGTTGGCCAAAAATTTCCAAAGTAGTCAAAAGTGAGATCATGGGAGCAGCACTGGTACTGCTGGGTGAAGAAAGTGGGATTCCTTGGATTAGTTGAACATCATCATGTCCTTCTCAGACATTTTGCTGTTGCCCAAGTGAAAAATGCTGAATTTTTTTTGTCTCAAATGAGGTTGAGTTCAAGGAATGAGCTTCTGCCCTGCTGCCAGGCTCTGGCTCAGCCTCTTGCTGCTGCAGTGAAAATTGACAAATATACCCATTAGTAGATCCTAAAGCTGAAAAAGTTCCAGTAAATACAGGTACTTTCTTATTGCCATCTCTTATTAATCATAGCATGGGTTTTATCAGTCCAGTCTCCTAAAAATCATAAATGCCAGTATACTAACAGATCATTTCAGCAACTAAAATGCAAAATCCTGTTGTTTTTTTGTTTTTTTTTTTTACCCCGGTTTCTTGAATACTTTGAACTTTTGGTTTAAAATGTTTGAGTGCTACATTTACTACTCCAGACCTTTGTTCTACCCTTTAAAGCCATTACCCTTACCGTGATTTTTTTTTTTCTTTTTCCCCAGGGTGACCAGATGCAGGTCATGCCTATACCAAGTGTATGTATTTTTATCCCTTTTTCTTTTAATAATTTTCATGGCTTTTGCTTTGATTCATTTTGTGTTGCAGTCTAACAGGTCTGTTTTGTGTTGCATGTTAACAAAAGGGTTTTATGTTCTGTCTGTGGTGTTGTATCCCCAGAGGTGGATTGAGCTGCATGTCTTCTACAGGCACTGAAAGAAGAGTTTGGGTTTTATCTGGGTTCCAGCTGAATCTTTAGCATTTTGAAAACATATGAAGTAGGCTCAAAGTTATTTATTTTAATAGAGGCAAAAGGTGACTCATCACCACTATGTGAGACACAAAATCCTTTTCCTCTCATTTTCCCCTATGTTCCAGTTGAAAAGAAGAGTTGGAAACTGCATAATTTATTTGAAATAAGTCATGTTAAGAAAACAGAGCACACTATTGCTCATTACTGCACTTGTTTGAGATGATGTTCTTGGTATCAGCTGCTGCTTTATGGGCAGCATATTTCTGTTTATCTTCCCTGGATTAAACTTGGAATGCTGTTTGGCATCTGAATTATTTTTCAAAGCTAAATAAAAGGAAGAAAAAACCCCAAGTCCTTCAAACTGCAGCTTTTAATTTAATTAGTTTTAACCTTTTTTGGCCAAAAAGCTGCTCTTCTTTTTTTTTTTTTTTTTTTACAAGGATGAAGGCTTAGGCTTTATACAACTGAAAATACTTTTTTTTTTTTTATTTTTTTTGAGCTCCTTTGCTGTTTACAATAGTTCATCACTGCAGAGTTTCCCAGAAAATAGCAGTGCTGATGTGTGGAGATAATGACCCAGCCCTCTGGTTTGAGATATTTGGTAGCTTTTAAAGACCTAGTTATTCCCCAAGATGCCATTCTTTTTGTTCTTCCCCTTGCTTCTCACGTAGCCCAGCATTCCAAAACCTACTGTGAGAAGCCCCCTGTGTGTGCTGCAATGCCAGGAGATCCCTGTGGCTCTTCACATCTTCCCTCTTTTCTTGCATTTGAGAACTGCTGGAAATTCCTCTCCATTGCTTAGCTGTTATTTCTGATATGGCTCATGCATGGTGTGTGTGTGCAGACAGGCATGGGCATGCATGTGATTTGTATTCCTGCAAGTCTGGGATAGAAAACCTCAAATGTAAATCAGAAAAAAACTGATTTCCAAACTGCTTTTCTTTTTTACCTACCTGCCAAATTCTGTTAGGTGACTGTAGTTGTTCCACTAGGAATTATTTGAACATGAAACATATTCTGGCTGTGCTCTGACCTGGAATAAAAACCTTTCCCCAGAGTGACTGTAGGTACTAACAGAATAAGAATTCAAACAGAACAAAATTTTGGAAGGATAATTGAGTAGAGCTTTGACAAGTACAGAAATTAAATCAGACGCTTTGTTAGAACACTGTCTTTGCAGTGTTAAAGCAGTGCTCTGTTAGATTTGGGCAGTGGAAGGAAAATGAATGATTCAACACAGGATAGATCTTTATTTCTCTTTTATTTTATTTTTTTTTTTAAGCTCAGCTGTAATTTTGCAGACATACACTCCCAGCACTAACAAGGCATTAAAATTAACTTATCCCTGCAGGCATGACATGGAGTTCTGAGGGAGCAGGCAGCTTTAAATACTCCTTCCCCTTCTCCAGTGCCATCTGATGCTCCTTGCAGCAGGACAGGGCAGTGCTGTCAGGCCCCTGGGCACTGCTGTGACATTTTCCCCCAGTATCAGTGCTCCCAGCAGCACTGTGTCATCATCTAAATAAAGGCACAGGGGAGGCAGTGCTGGGAAGGGAAATGCAGGCTTGTCTTAGGAGAAACACCTAAAATTCAAGTGTTGCTCTGCCAGCCTTAGGAGGGGTGTTGGTGCCCAAAGGTTTGCTCCAGCACAGCTCTGATGTTGTGTTTCAGACCCATTAAGGCAGAAATTCTTCATTCTCTGCTACCTTAGGGATGAGAACTGGGCTGTGTGAGCTGCAATGTCTTGTACAGAGCAGGAGAAAAATCTTCTAGAAAGACACAGCTTGGTCACAATTCAGTGGACATTTACATTTTTACAGGGCTCGTTGCAAATGTCATCAGTTCAAGTGTTTAGAGATTTCCTGAGTGACTCTAAAAAGAGCTCTGTCCATTCCCCACTTCCAAATTGAAGCCTCCAGTCAAAATACAAGGATTTCTGGAGCTTTATTGTGCTTTTTTATCGTGTATTAAACCTGGCAGTGTGCTGAGGTCACCTGTTTGAAAGCTTCCATTGCTTTATGTGCGTTTTGCATTGCTTTTATTTGCATTTATGTGTGCAGTTCAGTGAAATGGATCTTCTGCTCAATTAGAGTTGTCCTGTATTAATTGCACTGAATTGAAAAGCTTGACTTAATATGAATTTTTGCTCGGTTGTTGATGAAGAGGACTGCTAAACAAGAAATATTCCAGCCTCAAGTTGGGTTCTTCAGAAAATAGGAACAGCATTACTTAGGGTTTTTTTTTAAATATGAACTTTACTGTATTTGTAGCTCATATTTTGAAATTGTTTCCAGATAAGGCATAGGTTAAACAGCAGCATAATTGATTATTTTCCTAATACTTCAAAATTAATTATTTTTAGGGCTGAAATAACCACAAAATTTTTAAAAAGGCAAACCCTAAACATTCCTAGCTGATGCATTATTATAGACCTGATTAAAAATCTATTAAATGTAGCTCAGGATTCCTGTGTTTTCATGGATTTTATTCAGCTTTGTTTGGAAAGGAATATGGTAAAGAAATCATAAAATCATACAGTGGTTTGGGTTGGAAGAAACTTTAAAAAATTATCTCATTCCAACCCCCAAATCAAAGTAGACCCATAGCAGCTTCAATATTTTTATATTTTTCTGAGTGAAGAGGTAGATGGAAATACAAAGCTATGCTCATGCAACAACTTAAATATGATGTTGTCAAACTTCTCTTAAGTGAGTTGGAGTGTCCACTTCTTTTGTTCAGCTTAAAATTCCACTGTTAATGAGTGGTATATCAAAACTGTGCCTCAGAATCCCTGCAGAAGTTAAATATAAATCCTTATTATAACTTTTTCTAGAAGAAATTTTGGGAACTGCCTGTTCCACAAGAGCATCTCCTGGCAATTGTGTTTTAAGTAGGAATAATTTCTCTTCTGTGAGAGTAATTCTGCACATAACTGCTGGGAGAAGCTGTTAGCCCTGCAGAGTGCAGCCCAGAGTTGAGCTGAGGAGGACACAAACAATAAATTAATGTGCTGCACTTAGGCTTGACAACACTACCAGCACAGAGAGAGGAAAAAAAAAAGAGCTTATTAATTCTGATACCTGTGGGAAATCCAGGCCTGCAGGGAGGAAAGCTGATGATTGTTCTATACAGTGAATTTCTGCAAGATTTGTGTTGACCAGCTGTTTATGCTTCAACCAAAAGTCCTGTTCTCCTGCCGCCACCATCCCCTTTTTTTGTTTTTTTCTTAGGGAATATACTATTTCCACGGGACTGAAGCAGTGCAGCAGTCGTTTCACTACAAGGTCTGTTGAGCTGATCAGCCACGAGACCTGGCTGGAATGCAGAAATGCCAAACTGTGACTAGTTTAACTTGTATACAGTTTGTGTCTTGTTGGAATTGAAGAGCAAACCAGCGAGATTGCCACGTGTCATTTTTGTGCTGTGGAAGTCTGCAGCCTTTTGGGGAGTGTTGCATAGTAAATATGAGTTGCTGTTAGCCACAATTATTTATTCTTAATCATCTCAGATGTCTTTAAACTGATGTGTGTAAAAATACAAAAGGCATTATCAAACTTCCATAACAATTCGCTGTTAACTGTGATGGAAATCTGGTATTTAGAACTCTTCTTGGGTATGTCTCCATTTGTGAGGAAATTAAAACACAATGTTGAGTAATGCTTGGTTCTGCCTAAAAGCTTTGCTGCCCTTGACAGGTGGGAATTGCTTTAGATCACAAGGCTTGAACAGCAAAACAAATGAGCTGATATTTTGCATACAAATCCTTTCAAGTCCCTAAAAGCCTCCGAAACGCCACCCTTGCTCCCAAGTCCTACACCAGCTATGTAGCAGCCTCACAATTTGTAGTGACTTCAGAATAATTTCCTTATCCCTATTTTTAGAGGGTGAATGTTCTCACAGTTGAGGGCAACAGAATTGCAATTTGTGAAATGGAAAATTTATTTCTTCAAATATTTCTTCAAATAGGGCTTCAGAGGTGTAAACTTAAGGAAACAAGATCAGCTTGAACTCAAGATGCCAAAGCTTGTGGGAGAGTTGGTTGTGCCCTGGTTAGATCAGTAATTGCACGTGATCTCCTAAAGCTGAAAAGGGAGAGGAGCTCTGGCAGTAAGCAGAATCTCTGTGTAGGCACCACAGGTAAATTATAAATTATGCCTCTCCCAGCCTCTGCTTTTGAGAAAGCAGAAGTGCGGGTGGGTGAAAAAGGAGTCACAGGTCACCTCACTGTGCATTCAGGGAATTTGGGCTCTCAGATAAGAAAATTTTTACATTTTTTAGTTCTTGGTGTGTGTTCATCCTTCTCTTGATGACAGATGCAGCAGTTTTCAGCTAAAAAAATAAAGGTGTCTGTGGTAAGGCAGTGCTCTCATTTTTCATCTGTGCGTTTTTATATGGAAGAATATATTTTTTTATATATCTTCCATAGATAGAGATATTTTGAGTTTGATTAGGAATTCACATAGCAGTAGGAATTTCTGGCTTTGAATTGCTTGTACAGATTAATGTAGTCAGAAATTCAAAGGAGATAAGAATTTTGAGTACAACAATAAATTATTTTTTTAAAGTACGTTTAAGGTTTCTTGGGACATTCCTACCTTTTTTCATCTTCAAAGACAAGAAGTATTGGAACATGGATTTTGAAGATTATTGTTTTTAAAAGGGTTGGATTTTTCTTTCAATAAGCTTTTAGTTTATTCAGGTTGCAAGTTTGGATCCTTAATATGAAAATCAGAGGTGAGGTGCTGAAAACCTTTTAGGCTTTGAATAGAAGGGAGAAACCAAAATTCTTCAGGTCTGGTCCTGGCTGCCAGCAGGCAGAGGTGGGACTGAAGCAGCTGTGGGACTGTCCAAAACCTAGCCAGGGTTTTGTATGAATTTCAGCCCGGTGAGGTGGCTGTGCTGGGTGCAGTCTTTGCAGGCATTAGGCAGAAGCTGTTTTAATTTGAAGGTGGTTGTCAGATGTGTGCTGAGAGGGAATGCACTGAGACAAGTGGTTTGTAGGTTTGGTGGCTATGGGAACTCTTGTCAATATTAATTATAAGGAACTAAATCAATTTTAGTGAACACTCCTAAAAATCCCCCAAGAACTCCTGCTTTAGCTAAAACCACTTAATTAAAGTGCAGAATCTGATTTGTTAGGTGCTTCATTAAAGAGTTGATTAGGCATCATTGGCTGGTGTCTGTCAGGGTGACACCTGGGTTCAGCCACTCAGATGTTTGAGTGTCAGTGGCTGATGATCTGTCCTGGCTGCTGGAGGTGTCCAAAGGTGCTGCCCCACCTCTGTCACCCCTGCCTGCTCAGGGGTGACCTCAGATCTCTGCAAAGGGCCACAGGAAAGAACAAACCGTGATAAAGGATGAATTCTTACCAGAGCAACAGATAAAAATAAAGGGAAAGAATGGAGTTACAGTTGTGTATCCAAGTCTAAATTATTTTCCTCTCAGCTTAAGCTTCTCTCTGCTTTTCTATAAAGCTAATCCTTTTCCTTCATAAAAACCTGAGTGGCAGCAGTGTTTCAGCTCCAAATGGAAGTGTTCTCTCCCATTTCTGTGATTTCAGAAAGTGTCCGGCACCAAAATCTAAACCAACATATTTTTTATTGCAAACTGGGGTGTTGAAGGGGGAAATGTTTTAAAGAATATGAGACTGTCTGCATGGCTTTCATAAAAACTGTCAGTTCATGGGAGTGGTGCCATTTTTAGTAAGGGCAGTGTGCTGTAGAAAGCCCAGTTTAGGTTCTTCACTGCAGTTTTAATACCTTGACTGGGAGCATAATTCACATGGAAGTTGATCATCACCCTCATAAGTGGTAAAAACAAGAGTGAAGACATGTCCTGGAAGATAAAATTAGTAATGCTGTCTTCCATCAGGATGGATTCCTCAATTTCAGTATTTTTCATGGCAAGCAGAAATAATGATTTGTGTAAATGTCCATCAGCCTGATGTGGCTGCAAATGGCATTGACTGGAAATGGGATAACAGCAACCAAAACCAGGCATTGGGAAAAGAGCCACTGGAAAAAAATGTATCAAATGTCCTGGTTTTATGGGGTTTATTTTATTAATAGTGGTGGTGTTTTACCATTTTAATTTCTAGTGCTTTGGAGGTCATTCTAAACAAGTCTCTAATTCAAAAAAGAAAAGTTTGTATGGGTATTGCAATTGCATGAGCCATTAATATCCATACATGAACTTGGGATGAGCCCAGAAAAACATTTGATTTCAAGTCATCTATTCCAGCTCCCAGTAATTACTAAAATAGCAATGTTGACAGAAGGGTGCCCCTTCCATAGAGATTTTACTTTTTTTGTTGTTTTCCTCTTTTTATTTATAGCCACCAGCTAAATACCTCCTGCCAGAACTGACAGCATCAGACTATGGGAAGAAGTGTGTGGTCATTGATTTAGATGAAACTTTAGTGCACAGTTCATTTAAGGTAAGTAAATTCCAAAGGGATCTCTTGCAGCTTGAATCTGTCAGTGGATGCTGCAGGAACTGTTAAACCTCTTAACACTTGAACTCCTTTTACATCCTCTGCCTGGGAGTCCTCTTTGCCTCTCCTATGATTATTCATCCTAATTTAGCTCTCAGGGGAGTAACAGCAGAGAGTGCTTTTTTCATTTTATTTTATTTCTTTGAGAAAAATCACACTGACTGCAACAAAGCCTGGAATAGGTATTAACTTCACTGCTTTAAGTATTCCACCAAAGACCTGTGTTTTGGACAGGTCCAAAATCTGTTGCTTTGAAAGCAGGGCTTTGTTTTTGCAGTTTAAATGATGCCATTAGTGTAGGAGAATGGAGGAGCAGCACAGCTTTATGCTGGGTTACCCTAAACCAGGAGATTCTGGGCACCAGTGGTGGCTCTTCTCCCTTGCTGGAGGATGTTGTTGTCCAGGTCAGGCTTCTGTCCTGATCACAATAATTGTTTCTGGTATTCAGTTTTCAGAGCAGGAAAGCAAATACCATGCTCACTGCTGGTGAATCAGTCATCTTCAGGAAGCAGCTTCTGTAACCCTGCAGAGTTCAGCTTGTGGGGAAGGTGCTGGTATTTCTGCTGTTGTTTAAGCAAGGTTGAAATTAGGAGACTTCAGAAATACATAGAGTTTAAATTGGCTTAGGATACTGATAGCATTTCTGATCAGTTCATCTAATACTGATAAAGCGTCTGCTGGTTTTATACACTGATTAGAGAATTTGTAAGAATTAATAATATTACTTTACTGCTACCAAACCAGATTAACCACTCTTATAGTCTTCTAGGTGCTTGCACTCCATTTTTCACTGCAGGCATCAACTCCACGTTTTAATCCTTCATTTTTAGTTGCCAGTATTTAAAATGCAAACTTGTAATTCATGTTGTGGTTAGAATTTGGCAGCAGCCTCCCTTTGTTGACTTTAAAAAACCCTTATATGGAAATATGAGAACAAATATTCCTGTGGCTCAAACTGAAATAAAGAATTTTTTTCTGTCTTTACTGTGCCTGATGGTATAGAACAATTTATGGTGGTGTACAGGAACCGCCCAGCCTCAGTGCCAGATTTCTGCACCCAGACTGAGCCTGCTCTAGAGAACTTTCCAGGGAGGTAAAAACCACAACTGGATTGGGAAGGGAGGAGCCATGCCTTCCTACTTGAACAAGAGTCAAAAATCAGAGGGGAAAGCTGAATTTAAAAGTCTAATTGTGCATAATAAAAATGAAGCATTAAACTTATTGTTGCCTGAAAGGTAAAAATACAGTTTTGCTTTCTGAGTGCTGTGGGTGATTTTGTGCTGTGATTTTTTTTTCTGGTTTTGAAACACAATAAGATTCAGTTTAGGTGGTCATTAATTATTTTTTTAACCATTTTAAAGAAAAGCATGTTTAATGGTTGACACAGTTGCAGGACTGGGGTTTGCAGAGTGTTTCTTAGCAGTTTCCTTTTAACCCTCCCATTCATTCAAGTAGGATTTGATGGGTATTTAGATGATGTTGAGTGGATTTAGGAAAAACCAAAATATTTTTCTACTTGATGATGAGCACTGAGTAATGTTTTATATGAGGGGAAAATAAACTGGTGCTTTTTTGGGTGAGGTCAGTTGCAGATGTTGGAGTTTTTGCAGAATTTGAGTCTTAGGGCTACAGTGGTGCCATTTCAATATGAAACTGTGATTGAGGGTGTGTAAGAGAAAACCAACTGCTGGAGGAAATAAATTCAGTTGTTTAGTGGCTGGCACTGTGGTGCTGTTTGGGTTTTGTTTCATGAAGGGAAATTCTTCAGCTGAATTAAGGCCATTAATTGTCATCAGAAACGAGGATAGATTCCAGCAGAGCAGGGGTTTGAACACCTGTGTGCACCCTGCTCTGCCTGGATAGTCAAGTTACTTTAGTGGTTTTTTAGTTTGTAGGGGTTTGCGGGTATTTTGGGGGTTTTTTCTTCCATTCAAACATGTCTGCTCTAACCAGTCAGGTCCCCACTTAAAAGCTGGAAAAGCATACATAAATTTGAGAGTTTTAGTAGAGGAGGCTTTATTTAAAACACCTGATACTTTAGAATTCGTAATTCTGTTATGAAATAGGCTTCATATTTCAAATGCAGATTACATGGTTTTTTGACACAACCAGAGAGGCAGAATATTTAAAGTGCTCTTTATGAAAGCAGCAACATCTGAGGGAGGGTAATTCTCATCTTTTTATGCCCCTGCATATTTGTGAAGCTTTAAGGAGGTACTAGTCTTTCATGTTAGGTGCATATTAAAGGAATAAAGTTTGGGGTTCTTTGGCAAGAGTAAAAAAGGAATAGATAGACAGGATAGTTATCATTCCCATCATAAAACAATAATAGAAGCAAAAAATAATAAATTATTGAATCGAGGAGATGTAAACATGGTTTTGTATAAAATTTATTAAACCACATGCAAGCCTGGAATGTAGTCCTATTCAAAACTGGTAGTGAAACACTTTTGGAACATTTAAAATGCTGAAAGTTTTTGGGACTTTTTTTAAAATAGAAACAGTTCTAACTGAGCTGAAGATTTTCAGTGGAAATGGAGGCACAGATGTGCTTCGTATGCACAGTGCCACAAACCTTTACCCAGCAAATTGCTGCAGACTTCGCTCCTCTTTCCCCTCCCTGAGGAGCACAGAACTCCATCCATGCTCCTTTCCTTACCCCCAGTGCCAACAAGAAAGCAAAGGATAAATGTGGGAAGCAAACGTGTGCTTGGAAGTAGTTTGGTTACAGTCTGAAGGTTAGTTTTATTTGTTAGAAAAAACCAAAGTTGCTCACACCAAATCAGGTTTTTCTCTGGCATCTGGTTGATGCTGCCCCTGTTAGGATTAAATTCTGTGAAAGCTGTAATTTTATCAGTGGATTTCAAAACCTCAGCAGCTTGCAGTGACCTCTTCTTTCTCTGCTGCTGCTGCAGAGTGTTTCTCTTGCTGAAGGGAGTCATGCATATAAAAATCCTTCAAGTGTGTACAAGCCTCTTCAGAGTCTGCAGGGAGCTGGCACCCACTGGAAAACTGGTGGCTGAGGCTTCTTGACAATTCTTTTGGGTTTCTTCTTAAGGTGAAGCATCAGAACTTTTGTGTAGCTCTTCTGTGGCTCTTACAGCTGCAGAGTATTTCTGTGTCTGAGGGAGCAGATGGGAGCCTCCCCTCTTTTTTCAGAACAGAAAGGGGAAGTTGCTCAATGTCAGACAAGAAAAATCTAGATTGATCTGTGTGTGAGGAATTGTTCAGATCTCACCAGCACAGGGGTCAGCAAGAGGATGGAATTCTCCAGCAGCAGCTGCTCTGGAGGTGTGGTTGCCAATCCTGGCTGGTCAGGATGAGAGGATTCCAGCGCTTGCAGGTGTCAGATCAAACCCTCTTCTTTCTTTCTTTGCTCCTGAGAAAGGGTGTTTCCCTCCACATAAATTCTTGTGGTCATTTACTCTCCTGGCAGGAAAGTTGTTTGACAGTGGAATTAGCATCTGGTTTATCCAGGAGTGGGATCAAAGTGCTGCTGGCAGGTTAATACTGCAGGATCCTCTTTTCCCACCGTTTTTTCACTGAGCACCTGTTTAGACTCCCCAGTTTATGATCTGTTTCTTAAGTCACTTTACCTTGGTTGCTTCTCTGCTTTCTTGGCACACCTTTGAGTTTAAAATATGACCACTGAGTATTGCTTTTACCACTGTCTTGATCTAATTTAGTCCCCAGTTGATGACCTCGAGTGGAATGTGTGCAGCACACAGTTGATTTTCTTGATGGTCATTTAGCCACAAAGACTGGATGGAGGAGTTTATCCAAAGAGATGTTTTCCTGAGGAACGCTCAGTGGTAGTGGGGGTTATTCAAGCAGTGAAGCAGGCTAGATTTTATGGAGCTTGAAAATAGGAGAGAAGAGAGAAGTGCAGCATCTGGAATTATAACTGTGAGGTTCTGCCTTGTGTAAGAGCACACACTGAGTGGATGTGTGTAGTCAGTATTGATTATTAACTTGTTCCTCAGAAGCCGATACTCTTCCCTTTTATGCCCCTGAAATTTTCTCTCTAACAATCTTAATTTTAATGCGGATTATTTCCTTGTCATTCCTTCTAGCCAATTAGCAATGCTGATTTCATTGTTCCTGTTGAAATTGATGGAACCATACATCAGGTAAGTGCTACTTTTTCCTTCAGCATTGTGTCCTGAGTCCCAGAATTTTCTCTTCCTCCATTTGCTGCTTTGTATCTGCTAGTTTCTCCTTTTGCAAAGCATGGAACTGTGTGTTCTGGAATACAGACAGGCATCCCTGTGTGGTCACGTAGAGTCTCTCAGGACTTCAATACCTGACTCTTTGTCAATTTTAAAACATTTTCAAACAGGAAATGATGCAAGGATGGGGTTTCAAACATTGCTGGGCCCAGAAAAAGCTGCTTGAGCACTGCATTTTCCATTCCCACCAACACAAATAGGACATGGGTTGGCCTTAATATCTGCTGGTTAAAGGTCATTTGCATTTTATAAAAGTATAAAGGAAGAATAGACATTTATTCTGGTTTTGTGGCAGTCTATGTTCAATTCCTGTCCCCTTTTATTCCTGTAAGTAATTCAAGTTCCTCTGATGGGAGTTATTAAACACTTCATCATATTTGAAAGGTCTGGACAAAATCACGAGGAGACTGATTTCTGTGTCTTATTCTTTAAGAACCTCACTTAAGGCTCTAAGAAATGGTTTTGAGTAAATGCAAAACGTCCATAATTTGAAAATCAGTCCCCTCCATGTATCTTGGGTTGGTATCTTTAATCAGTAATCATTTCTGAAGGGTTGAATAAAATAAATTACAGTGCTGTTACTTTCTCTCTTCAGGCAGACATTGAAGTTCTTGCTGGAGATGAATTAAATAGGTTAATGTGAAGTTGAGCATTTCTGATACATGAACTCTGTAAATTGTTTGAAACCTCTTCTGTTGGGTGTTACATTTAGTGAGGAGCAAATCTTCCCTAGATGTGTTTTAACAGAAATTTTAAGTACTTTAAATTCTGAAATGTTGTTTATATGTTATCTTTATGGATTATTTCTACTTGGACAAAGAGGTTTGTATATTTTCATCTTGTGCTAATTGGTGGATCATAAAGTTAGTTCATAATTTCATCTGATTTCCTGTGATGGAAACTCTCCAAGTATTTGTCACTCTTTAAATGGTTGCTGAATATCAGTCAGTGGACTGAAACATGCTTTAAAAGTAATAGTTGTTTTGACAGTTTTTACACTGTGTCTGTTTGATGTAGAAAAGAAACCAAAATCTAGGGTACTTCCACCTGTAATGTTCCCCAGGGCTGATGCTCACATTTAAGTGATGTTTTGGGAGATTTGTGATTTTCAAGCCTGATTTGATGTGGGCTTTAGCTGTGTTTGTGCTGTGGAACAGACAAATTCTCTCTCCTAAAACTTTGAAGAGTGCTTTTGAAAGTGAATTTTTGAATGGCTTAGAGTTGTGATCACTTAGCTTGTCAGGATGACATATTTACATTTGGAAACAAATCCCAATAAAAGGCTCAGGCTTTACAGTCAAACATTCCAAAAGCCCTTGTTGCTTTTCCATTCCCTGCTGCAAACTCTCAATTTCTTCACCAGAAATGATGCAGTTTGGCACTTGAGATGACTCCATTTGGGGGAAAACAGCAACAACAATAAAAAATTCTACAAAATCCTACAGCTGGGTCCAAAGAAAGGGGGTTTGTGCATCTCCTCTGACAGAGGTGGTCAGGTGAAATTGGTCTCTGTGCTTTGCTGGAGACTCCCTGCATGATTCTCAGGGAAATTGCTTCACTCTTTGTATTTCAAATTCTTAATCTCTAAAATAGGTAAATACCTCAGGCACATATGGATGGTAAAAATGAAGGTGATTGTAAGGAATTTCTTGAAATAAAGGTAATTTGTGTGGCACGCAGAATAGGCAAAGCCTGTGTGTGTGATACCTCTTGTAATGTTGCTGACATTCAGAAATATTTTCTTCTTTGTTTTACGCTGTGATAAAGGGCAAAAATGGATATTCTGGCTGAGTCTGATGTGCATTAACACAGGCTGCAGAGCTCTGACAACCTGTTCCCACTTCAAACCTGCAATTCTGTAGTCACTTAGAGCGTAAGTGAACTGATCTGAGCAATTTCTGTCATTTGTCAGGACCTGTCATCTCTGCAATGCGTGTCCATTTTCTTAAGCAGTTTATAAACAGCTCCAAGATGAATCACTGACATTGAGAAATATTTCCACCTGTGCAAAAATATGCCAGGATATGGGAAATGTTGTGGAACCCCACTGTCCATAGTGCATAACCCTGCTTTACCAGTGAGCCTGGTACCTTATCAGGCAGGAGGTTGACAGATTTTTATTGTCCTTGAACTCTGCCTTAGGCAGAGCCCCAGTGGAGGCAAACTGAAAAAAACCATTCTAGAGGTGCCCATTTGTAGAGAAACTTGAAATTATATGAGATTGTTCAGACCTCATATACCAAAAAATACAAGTTTGTGGCAAATTGAGTTGCTGTGCTCTTGAAAGAGTTTTGAGATTGACTTATCTAGCAAGTTTTTTCATGGTAAATGCTGGTTGGGTTTTTGTTGGGTTTTTTTTTGCAGTTCAACACAGAGGTCTTAAAAAAATAAAGTCTTTAGTTTGGGGAATTTGTTTTCCGTTATATAATTTATAATCCAAAGGTCAGAAAGACTCTTGGGTTTTTTTTATAGGGAGGACAATTCATCATCCTAAAGGGTTCTTGGGTAAACGAGCTTCCCTAGATTAAAAAACAGCTTTTCTTAAGATCCCTTCTCCCTTTCCCATCTTTCTTTCTCCAGCCTAAATTACCTTATCTTTCAAAAGGCTTTGTCATTTTACTTTAAGAAGGAAATAAATCAAGTGTGACAGAACCTCCCTTTCTTTTTGCTCTGGGTCTCTGGATGCCTGCAGAGGCTGTGCCCACCCTGGGACAGCTGAATTTGCAGGGGACAATCCCAGCTTGGTGCTGGGAGTGATGCCCAGGTACAAAAGAGAAATCTGTCGTTCCACTCTGGTTCTGTGGGGGTGAAAGGAGCTCAGAGCTGGCCCAGCTCTCCCAAAATGCAGCTGGGAAATGCAGTGAGGTGTGCTGGAGCTCCTGGAGGCTGCAGGGAGATGTTCAGCCTGTTTGGTACCTTGATTTACCATCCTCTCCTTTGGACCCTGCTTCCCACTGACCAAGGGCACAGTGACCACAGCCCCCAGACCACAAACTGCATCAAATGCAGCTTTAATCCCCAGTGGGTGAAGGATTTGGGAATGTTTGTCCTTCATCTTTCATCCAAAGTGGATTTCAGTGGATTTGGGCTTTGCTTTTGGTGTCCAAGAGCAAAGAGGGCAGCCAAGAAGAGTTTGATTGGTGTTATTTTAAATCATATTTTTAAATACAATTTTTTATTCAGTAAAACTATTTTTTAAGGTTTTTTTTTTTTTTCTGAGGTGAGGGGAAAGTTAATTCAATTAGCTGCTTATTTTTTAATTGTTGAAAGCTGAAGGAACATTTGGCATGTATACTTTTTCTTTTTTTTTTATTTTTTTTAATGATGGGGGGAAAAAGCTGTTTGAATAATACATTTCCTTCCTGTAAAGCACAGAATTCATGGATTTTCTTGCAGAAGGCTGTGGCCTGGTTCAAGTAATCCAGGATAGGCTGTATCCATTCTAACTGGCCTATTCTTGGTTACTTGCACTGGGACACAGCCACAACTGTGTGACCCAGGACCACGAGGGACACGTGGGATTTTCTGCTCAGAAGAGACACGAAACAGGAGAGGACGGGAGTTGGAGTTGTCATGGGCAGATTTTTTTCAATCATTGCTGGCAGATTTCCTCATTGTAAAGCTGCTTTTGAAAGGCAATTCTGTGTTTCCTGTTAAATTGATTGGAAATGAGCTGGGTTTGGGTTTTACAAATACTGGTTCTCTGGAGGTTGAGGCTGCTTTGAGGTACAGCAAATTCATGTGGAAGTATGAAATGCTTGAAAACAATTAAAGATAATTGCTTGTGTTCTGCCATTAGCAGCTGTAAGAATCCTGTGGAAACATGCCTAGTGCCTGATTTGTGCTTAAATTGTTCAGTAGGGTTCATTTTAAATAATAAAATAAAAAAGACTATATTCCTCTAAATTCTTGCTGTGATAAGGAAAGAAATTAGTGAGAATGCAACAACAAAAAAAAAAAGGATGGATTTTTTTTTTAAATGCCCTGAAAACAGTCTATAAATCTCAGAAAAATGCCAGGAGCCAGTTAGTCTAGAGATTTCAACTGAAGACATCAGGCAATGGAGGAAAAAGCCAAACCACAAATAACCATGCAGCATTGAGATTCTAGTCCAGCCACTAACAAAGTAAAGGGGAAAAAATTCCAAATGAGAAGGAAGAGGAGAAAAGAGCTGCACTGTCAGCTGAAGAAAGCTTTTTATGTGAAGTAAACCAAAGAGATTTTGTAGCCCAGGATACCAGTACATTTTGGAGTTGCTTCCAGGGTCAAAGTAGGACTTCTCAAAGAAAACTTCAAGGAGAATAACTATCCAGAGTATTAAGATATGTTGTTCTGCCAAAAAAAAAAAAAAAAAGAGTGTTGTTAAAAAAGGGGGCAGAGGAACTGGGGCTTTTTACAGAGGGGAAAATTTGGTGAGACTTCATTAAGAAATGACATTTATTATTAATTAGGCATTTAACATGAGAAGCAAATCTGTTGGCCAGATCCCAGCAGGGAAAGATTTAAGGCAAAGCAGCAGGAGAAACTCAAGTAGAGGAGGCTGTGAGTGCTCTGTGGTGGATCAGGAGCCCTAAACTGCAGAAGGGAGACCATCCAACTAAAAATGCTGTGTATTCACAGCTAATCCTGAATTAGGGGCAGAATTAGGAGCCCTGAAAGCAGCCCAAGGAGTGTTTATTGCAAATGCAGCCCAGGCTGAGCTCAGAGCTCTGGGGTTGATTTACTGAGTGCTCCTGATGGAGGAGGTGGGTTGTGTTGCAAGCAGCAAAGTTCAGATCCTTGGCAGGGAGTTTGTAATTACATTCCAAGTGGAAATACTTCCCTGACAGGGACAGAGATAGGGATGGACAGCAAAGAGGAGACTTCTGCTGAGGCTGGAAGCACTGGGCTTTAAAAGGAAAAATAATATTGAATTCCAGCACCTATTCTCCAAGAATGAAGTTAATACTCTGGGGTGCTCCTTTTGTGCCCTCAAAAATTAAAACTTCAGGCTAAAGAATCAAGAACTTAATTATTAGCTTGGATCCTGCTGTCTTTCCTCTCACATCTGGGAAGTTGGATACTCTCTGGATACCCAAATGCAGAGGGACTGCAGCTGTCTTTCTGTCTTTAATAATTTCCAAGATAGAAGTTGGAGAGGAAATACTGCAGCCCAACTTTGTGTCGAAAGAATTAAATGAAAAATTAATTGTGTTGTTATAGGAGAGGAAATTACTGAGTTTATGCCTGGTGAAATACAGGAAACATTGCTGTAATTATCTGGAAAGAGAGTGGTGTTGAAGTACATCTGTTAACTGTCTTTAATCCATAAAATGTCACAATTATTTGATGGGTTGGGTGCTGTTGTGGTTGTTTAAAAAAAAAAAAAGAAAAATCTGGGTTATAAATTTTTATCTCTATCAAAGTTTGAATGTAATGCTTATGGGGCCAGAAATAGTTCAGCTAAATTTCATAGAAACAACTTAAAAGAGATAAAGACCTCATGGTATGATCTGTATGCTGCATAAAGGGGAAAATTAACGTTTCTGCTTTAGTCATTAAGGTGCAGCTCCATCATAGGCGTTTTAAAAAATACTTTACTTTCAAATTTAGGTTTTCAATTTCAATTACACAGTTTCATTTATTCTTCTTTTGCTGAAGGCTTTGATTGTTACACTTGAGTTCAGGCTGCTGTTTCCATATTTTTCTCCTCCAGGCTTTTTTCTGAGTACCTTGATTTTTTTTTTACTTCTTATTAATAGGAATCTAGTAAACTACATACAATTAATCTAGTTTTACATATCAAAGAGTGAAATTCCTGAAATAGCATCAATCTTGCAATTCCTCCTGAATTCATCTCTATGCCAAACTTCTCCACTTGAAATTTCCAGCATTAGTGATTATTTGCCAAACAAAAGAAGATAAAATGCTGCCAATGTTTTCTCTCAAACTTTTAATCTAACTGCAAACAAGACAGATAAATATTTTTCAAGCAGACTCCCCTTTTCACCTTCCCAGTATATTGTGAGCTGTTTCCAAGCTTTCTGAGCAGCAGATTCCTTGTTTTGGTATTTTCTGTGAGCACAGAATCCTGTTGTGTGCTCTGAAAGGAGAAGCAGGGAGGTTTTAATACCTGCTAATCAGGTTTTTGACAGCAGGCAGCCAAAGCAGTGCTAAAAGGCAGCAGAGCACTGCTGAAAAGGAGAGAAATCCTGGGAATTTGCCATCTTTTGGCAAGGTTCTCTTTAGAAGATGCTGTAGACGTTGTCAGATTTCAAACCCAGCATTTCTAGGCATTTCTCGGTGGTGCTGTGAAGATTTTTGGTGAAAAATGTTCTCTGTAGAGCTGGAGGGTTTGATCACTCTCCATGGTGAGTTGTGGTACTTAGCACCTGGAATTTCAGAAATGAAAAAATCAGCCACAGAACGAAAACAGGTCCCTGTTGTGCAATTCCTGCTGTCACAGAGGCTTCATCAGATTTATTCCTTCTGTGGAGCTCTGCAGCTTTCCAGCACCAAAATGGCTTTGGTGGAGAGCTCTGAATCCTCCCTTCTTGAGAAACCCTCCTGTCCCCTTGGCCTTTCATGAGATTTTTCGAGGAGCTCCACTGCTGGTGATGCTCAGGGTTTGCAGTTGCATAATCAGCAGGGGCTTGGCAGTCTCTCATTATTAAATCTCTGCTTTTATCTTGCATACTTTTCTTTTTCTCCAGCATTTCATTTGAACTGCTTCCCTGTTAACTTTTGTTTCAAGTGCTGGGATTGCAGAAGTGGTTTTGTTTGGTTTTGGGGGTTTTTTGTTGTTGCTGTTTCCTTGAGCACCATCTGACCTAAATGTCATTATCATTCCAGGTTTATGTATTGAAACGACCACATGTGGATGAGTTTCTTCAGAGGATGGGAGAGCTCTTTGAATGTGTACTCTTCACAGCCAGTCTAGCCAAGGTTTGTTCCTCCCTTCATCTCTTTAACCCTTATGGTGCTGCTCAGTGGACTTTTGGTTGGGTTTTCTATGGATAATGATTTCCACAGTTGGTACTATCTTAATTTTTCCCCTTCTTTTCTGCTTCTTTGTCTGACAGTGTGTACTTTGTCTGCTAGTGTGTGGGTAAGTGTTTCCATGGTAACACCATCACATATGGGCTTGTCTCATAATGTAGCCTCCATGCATTGCTCATGATGCCAATATGAAAGGCTCACAAGTTACCATGGTTATAGTGAGAAATTAGAGCAAATAGCGTGCGAGTGGAGCAGCACATTAAAGCTGGGCATGAAATAAAACACCAAATTAAACCCTGTCCACACCATCAACCAGTGATTCAGAAACTCACTGGAAATTGGGAACCACACTTCTTGCTCTGGTGAGGTGCAATTGCAACCTGGAGTTAGAAAATGAGGCTTTTTTTGCAAAGCTCGAAAGGTCCCCAGGAATATTTTGTGCCCTCTGGTTCTGCAGTAGCAGTAGTGGCTCCTAGGTAGATTTTGTGGTAGATGTTACAGTAGTGGACTGATCTGGAATTCTTCACTTCCTTCAGTGTGGTGTATTTGTGGTGTCTTGTTTGTAAAATGAAGCTGGTTATTTCTGAGTAGTGCTCTAGCATAACAGGCTTTGCTCCAGCCTAGTGTAGAGCTGGTGGAAGGGGACAGGACCCTGATCTTCTCTAAAGCCTTTTTCCCCTGCATTCTCTTCACCACCTACTGTTCAGTCCTGGTGAAAAAATCCTAAATACTGCCCCAATTTCATACAGAGATTATGTGCCTTACTTTGTAATAAAAAGGTGATTGAGTTCAACATCAGGTTTTTTCCTTCATTTAAAATACAGGAAAATGGTAACTCCTGTTGTGCAGTAATAAGATACAGCTACCATTTTCAATTGTGTGGGTATTCATGTTTGAGTTTATTTGGAAATTTCTTCTTGGTCAGTTTATATAAATTGTTGGATTCTAAGCTGTGCCTCACTATCATCTTACGTACAAAATGAGAATTTCCCTGGTGTTATACATGAATATTTTTGTTAATAACATCTTTGGCTGATGTTTTTGGCCTCATTATGCAATTTGGTAATTTTAAGAGTCTGACCCAGGTGCTCCAAGGGCATCATTTGGCAGAGCCACATCAGGCTCAGATTTGTTCTCTGCAGTTTATCTTCAGAGGCACATGGAAACAAATCAGCTGGGGAAAAGCTTCATATTGATTTTCTATTAGCATTGGCTGGGTTTATGGTAATGGTCGGTGAGATCTCTGGATCCATCAACCTCTAGAAAACTCTCAGGATAACTCTTAAGTTGGCCCTGAGAATAAAAACCCAATCAATAAGTCAAGAAAATATTTAAGAGTGCAAGTTACCCTTCTCTAGACAGCTAATTGTCCTACTTCTGCTTTATCTCTTTATTAATCACTTCAGCTTTGCAGGCCAGTGAGTTAATTACAAGGAGCAGGGAAGAAAATGGAAAAAAAAAAAGAGCATTTTATCTGAAATTATTTTGTGTCCCTTCTTTGTGTGGATCTGTGAATCAGCACTTTGCTAACTTGATGTTTCTGACTTGTATTTTTAAGTATGCAGACCCAGTAGCCGACTTACTGGATCGCTGGGGTGTGTTCAGGGCAAGGCTCTTTAGAGAATCCTGTGTTTTCCACCGAGGGAATTACGTGAAGGATCTGAGTCGACTGGGCCGTGAGCTGAGTAAAGTTATTATAGTAGATAATTCTCCTGCATCTTACATCTTCCATCCTGAAAATGCAGTAAGTATTCAGAGTGCTGGAGCGTGACTTCATCTCGCTGGCCCTTGCCCAGGTTTTGGGATTCAGAAAATTGACTTTTCAGAGCGCTGGCTCGTGGCAGATTCTGTTGTTTGCTTAGGCTGCAGGTGGGTTCTGGGGTGCACTGCCAAGTGGTGAAGGACATGGGCAAAGTGATCCTGACAGATGTCACAGCCATGACTGCTCTGTGCTCTGAGCTTGGGCTCTGGCTGGAGGTCCAGTGGTTTTGAGAAATACCGGGTGGTGTGGAACCTGAAAAACCAACCTAGCTCTAAGAAACAAAGCTGCCCTGCAGCACAGGTTTTGTTCTTTGGAGTAGTGATTACACTTTGCTTGAACTTCTTGAGGTACTCCCATCTTTTTTCATTGTGTGAGCAATATTTTATTTAATAAGATAGTTAATGCTTTACTGGTTGCTACTGAGATCTGCATTTGTGGGTAAGGGAAAGGCAAAAAAATCAGGATCCTGTTTTGTTGTTACACTCCTCTCTCAATTATTTTTATCATAAGTCCATAATTAGAACTGTTAGTCAACAAGTTCATCAAGGTTCAGGAACCAGGACAAAGGGCAGGCAGTGAGGAGCAGCGTGCATTTCCACTGGGTGTTGTGTCAGCTCCAGGAGCTCTCATGGACAGCTCTGGGTGCTCCATCCAGGGCTGCAGCCAGTACAGCTGCTCACATCTGCTTCAGCTCCCAGGGAGAAGCTGGAACCCTTAGATCTGCTGACTTTTAGACAACCAGGCTGTGCACTGTTTGCTTTGATGTTTTTAGGCTGCCTTCTTTGTGAACTGTTAAAATCAGTGTAGGAAATCTTTTATTAAGAACACTGCTTTGCACAGTCCTGCCTCTGCAGAATAGCTTTTTTTTTTCTTCCTTTCTTTTGTAACATGAACTATTTATCTTCCAGCAGTCAGCTTTCAAGTTCAGATGGTAATATTGTGATGCCCTAAGTGATGTGGTGAAAACATTTTTCTGGTTGGTGCCACACATGGTTTAAAGCTGCCATTTATAATAACCAGGACCTGTAGCTCTAATTTATGTTCTTGGTTAAAACGAAAAACCTGATCCAAGATCATCGTTTGGTATCTTGGAAACCAGTGCCAAGAAAATAATGAGCTGTAGAAATTTGGGAGATGAAATTAAAGGCCTTGTCAGAGTGGTTTAATCATGGATAGAAAAGTGCTGCTGGCTGACTGATACTCGAGTCTCTGCAGAAACCAGAGCTTGTAACAAGATCCAAGATAGTCTTGAAAAGACCTCAGTGTGCTCCCGTAGTGAAGGTACACAGAGCACCTTCCCCAAGTCCAGCCCACATATTTAAGAAGAGTTATTATATGTGTTGTTTTCTGAACCCACCCACAAGATCTAACATTTTAACCTGAACAATGTTCTGCCCTTGCAGTTAAACATTTCCTCCAAACCCTGTGCCAGAAGGGGTTGTTGCTGCCTGCCTGTGCCTGGTGACTCATTCTGATAATTCTTAGAGGGAGGGAAAAAAAAAAAAAAGATTTGCCTGTAAATAAAGTGTCAGTGCAGCTTCAAAACCTGTGTCTGCCTTCCAGTATGTTCTGGATATCAAAGAGGCAAAGCAAGGAGAGCTGCCCAGTGTGGGGTCCTGGGGTCACCTGGACGTGCAGGGGAGGGTCAGCTGTCCTGGTTGGGATGGAGTTGAACCTGCTGCTCCACCTGAATGGTAATGAGTAGCTAATTGCCGTGATTATTACATGGTGATGATGATGGTTACAGAACACCTACACAGACAAAACCCACGTGTCCTTTGCATCGTGAAACCCTCTGAGTGTTTGTTGGTTGCTTTGTTTCAGGTGCCTGTGCAGTCCTGGTTTGATGACATGACAGACACAGAGCTGCTAGATCTTATTCCTTTCTTTGAAGGACTAAGCAAAGAGGAAGAAGTTTACAGTATGCTTCATAAACTCTGCAACAGGTAGCCCTGAACTCTGACTGACTCCTGCTCCTAGATTGCAGTGCTAGAGGCTGTCTCCATGTCTTTCAGCTCTTTCAAATGTAAGCTTTGGGGAGGTCACCCCTGTCAGAAGTGCTACTCTTGATCTTCCTGTTACATTGGACACGAAGGACAATCATGAGTGATGCTATTAAGCCTTCAGAAGCCTGACTCCTAGGGTCATGTGTTCAGACTACTTTTTTAAAGGAAAAAAAAAAAAAAGAAGCTATTTTAAATGGGACTCTTTTAATTAATTTCATAAATGGACATCTTTTACTGGATCAGCTTTTCTTAAAACATGCCAAAAAAAGAAGCTTGTATTTCAGCAGTTGAATTTCTCTCCCTTTCTTCCCCTCCCACTATGCAGACAATTTTACCCCCCTGCTTAGAGCAGTTGACCTGACTCTGAATTTTTTCTTACAGAATGAAGTGCCTTTTTGAATGTTATTTTAAGATAAAAAAAATTCATTTTTGTATAAGACGTATTTCCAGACATCTTTTAGTCTTGTATTGTCTAAATGCTTTAAAAGGAAAAAGGAAAAAAAAAAATTTATAGAGCACTGTAATATATAACAAAGGAAAAAGTTGAAACCAAGATGCTGGGTTCCTGTCTCCACGATGACATTAAGTTGTGTCACACTTTGTCCTGCTCAGAAGGTTCAGGCGTTCGTGGGAGGGGTGAGCTGGGGTCATTCACCTGGTTGTTTCACTGATGAGGATTTGGGGCACAGTTTTAAAACATATCTGCAGTTGTTTGAGTACTTAGGGAGTGATGGAGTTGAGGAAACGAGGTGGCTGCTAGACCTAAAGCACCTTTGATTCCTGCCAGATGAAGTTCTGCTGTCTCTGCTTACGCACAACTGCCATGCCTCTTCTTTTTTGGAAAACCATTATCCCGGGAGAGCGGCGAGGAGATCTATTTATTAGTTTAAGATTCCTTTCTCAAAACAACCCATCTGGGTAAGCTGGATCTACATTGAGCTGTTTGGAGTACTTTTTTCTTTTAATTGCTGCTACTGTATACTCACCAAATGGAGCTGACCATCGGCTGTTATACTGTTTTTGCCACTGTGCCTGTGCTGTGAGACATTTTCTGTAAGCTGCAAACTTGGGCAATAAATAAAATGCAGGCTTCATAACCCACCCCCATGGATTAATCCATTGGTAGCTGATATACCAATGAATCCAGTTAAAGGTGACCTGTAAAGGATTTTTAAAATTTGTTTTTATTTTTTCAATTAAGATGAAGCCCTCTCCTTTCTTTGATACATGAAAACGCAGGAAATATTTTGCCCACACCTTTGATTTGTATTTCTTTTTCCCCAAGGTGTAAGGTACAGATTAGGAGCTGTATCAGGTCTTGCTGGAAGGGCAGAAGTTACTAACCTAGACGAAAATTGGTTTTCTGGCTTTGGAGTTGAGTTAGACTCATCTCTGAATCTGAAAGCCTGCTTAACATCTTCTGCAGTGCCATAGGTACCTTTTCAGATGAAAGATTTTTAAATATTTTGTGTCTTTGAAGAACAAGGCACACCTTTTCTTTCCCTCCCCCTTTCCAGTGTCACCTTCCACTTATTGTCCACAGCAGAAATCCGCAAACATAAAAAGTGCAGCTGCATTTGGCTGTCATCAGAGAAGACTAAATGGACTATTTGGTGCTTCTAATTAGCCTCGTGCTAAATTCTGAATTGTAGACCCCCTTTGCCTTTTTTCCTCAAGAAGTCCAGATAGCTTGGGGAAAAAAAAAAAAAAAACAAAACTATTTATTTGGGATGGACTTTGGAGCTTGTGATCCTTGTCTCCAAAACGTTGGTGAAGCAGCTTAACAAATCCATCAGAGAGGGGCAGGCCAGTCCACACAGGCAGGCAGTGGGGCGTGGTGGGTGCAGTACAAACTGAGCCCCCCGTGCAGTGCAGCTGTGCTCCAGCTGTGGCTGGGCCCAGGGGTGCTGGAGGCAGTCCCATCACACCCCTGAGTCTGTAGGGCATCAGCATTTTGTTTCATAACCAGCTGGCATCACCTTAGTACTGTATAAATCTGTGCCACAACAAAAAGATAAAAACTGTCGAGCTTAAAAATTCCAAATTAAAGAAAAAGCCTACTTTGTTTAAAAATATAACAAAAAAAAAAAGAAAAAAAAAAGGACATATGGATTCTGGTTAGTCCATTAACGTTTACTTTTAGTTTAAGATGGTTTAATTTTGTATTTGACTCCAGAGTAATGAAACTGTAAGCTGCCAAAAAAAAAAAACAGAGTTGTTCTCTGAGCAGTATTTTCAACTGTGCCTGTGGCTCCTGGGCCCCAGTGCAGTTTGCAGGGAAGCATTCAGGTTGTAGTTAGTCGTGCAGGTATGAGAGGAATGGCTGAAGAAATGCAAAGACTTTTTGTCATTAGCATCAGACCAAACAATCAGAGAGTGAGTGAAGAACCCAGGAGCCAGGGCCGTGTGACAGTCGTGAGCTGTGGGACGTGGCAGCAGCCACGGCACCCCTGTGCATCTCTGGAAGCAGCGATTTCATGAACCAGTTGCCTTAAGTCTGTGAATGAATGTTGATTATATTATTAAAGTGTCTTGTATTGTTTTCCAATCCACATAGAATGGGCAACTGAACTTCTGCACCAGCCTCTGGAGGGACGGTTCTGATGATGTTCTGTACAACCATACTTGTACTGTACTATTTAGGCTCTTAAAACCCCCAAATTTTTAAAAAACCCTTTACTATAGCTTAGTACAGCATTAAAATGACACTTGGGGACAATACAAAGACAAAAAACTCAGCACAGCTTTGATCTCTGCTAGCATTAAGAGTATTTTCTCTAAGTTCTGATCAGTTCTATTTTTTTTAACCCACCCAAGTCGTATGGAAATAAAACTCAGAGCGCTCTGCAATCAGGTTTGGACTCCCCTGGGTATTCAGATTTGGCCAAAGGGATCAAACTGTCACAGTTGTTTATTTTAACACTATCATCATACTTGAAATTTCAAGTGTTGAGTTTGTGTGGATATACATACACTATATATTTAGAGTTTCTAGATTCTGAAAAAGCAATAGAGTTCTGTCCATAAAGTCAGACAACAAGTGGAATGTTTGTAAAATTCGCAATACGGGTACTTGATTGTATTTTAAATACAAGATTTTAAGAAAAAAAAAATCAAATAGGAAGAAAAAAAACCACAACTTGTTTTCTAAATCTCTTGCATAGTTTGAAGTGCAGTTACTGCATGCAGGTCACCAGGGCTGTTCTAAACCCTGGGTTTCAGTTCTATTTCTGGATATTATAGAAATACTAAAAAGTCTTTTCCCAGTTGGTCATTCTAAAGAGATGCTGCCTGGCCTGAAGTTCTGTTGCCCTTTTTATGTTGGGTTAAAAAACGGTTTTTTGCCTGTATGGGTATTTTTAAATTAAGCTGTAAGGCAGAATGCCTTAGACCCTTGAAATCCAACGGGAGCGTTCACAATGAAATTGCCATTTGTAACCTTAGGGCTGTGCACACCAGGAAGCGTGGCAGGCTGGGGATGGGGAGATGGTGGCAAATGTACAATATTGCTGTGTTCATTTAGGTAGCTTTGGAAGAATAATTTGTCTCTTTGTTTCGCCCTTTTGGTCTTTATTAAAACAGCAAGAGTTCTACGTGGAAGAAACTCAACACCTGGAGCCGTTTTGGTTGTCAGTGTACGCAATCACTTTTCTTACAGCATGATTTTGATTAGACTGGTTGGGGACAATAAAGTATCTAAATGACACTGGTGTGTGCTGATGTTGCAGCTTTTGAAATTTCAGTGTATAAAAAAAAAAAAAATCCAAGAAAAAAGAATCTGTAGCTCTGTGACTTCGAAGGCGTAACCCTCTGTTGGACAGATTGTTTTTAACCTAATAAACCACAGTTCCGCACAGCCCTATTTGTAAAACAAAAACAAGTTTGTGCCTCTGATTCCAAGGTGCTGTGATGTTTTTTTGCCTTTGCAGGGTGAGGAGGGGCAGGTGAGACTGGTGTGGGGCAATTGCTTCAAAATCTCTGGGCTAACTATGCAAAACCAGCTGTCAGTTTTCTGTTTCACGTGATGTTGTAAAATCCCAGCTGACTCTCTCTTATTTCTTGTTAAAGATCTATTGGGAGCTCCTCAACAGAGGAGTAAGCAATGGAAATGTTTCTTTCTTTCTTTTTTTCCTTTTTTTTTTTTTTCCTTATGATGGAGCTGTTTACACTTTGATGCAATGAACAATCCAGCAATACTTGAGAAACACTACAGATACCATATGAGTGTTTGCAGGAGAGAGGAGTGTTGTCAATCAGGTATTGAATGGTTTCTTTACTGTCACAAATAAAAAATTTTAACAATATAGTTACTTGTGCATGTAATACTTCTCTGGGAAAAAGCATTTCTGCACTTCTCCTTCAGTAGCAGGCACTGCCCTGATTCAGCAGGGCACCACATCCATGTCAGAGGGTAAAATCCATCTCTGTCCCACCCTCCTCCCCCTCTCCTCTTGCTCAGTCATGTGCAGGACTCCTCAGTGGCTGCCCTGGCACCTGCTTGTGCAAACAGAGCTGATGAACTGCTGATGAACTCTGCTAAATAAATTGGTGGCGACTCTTGCAGATGTTCCAGCTATTTAGATCTCTTGGATGAGATCATACAATAATTTGTTCAAGTCTCAAAGCTGTGTGACTTCTTTTGAAGGGCTTACTTCAGCTACTTGAATAGCTGTTCCTAACATCACTGCCATATCCACATGAATATCTGAATAAAACACTTTATTTGGTTGAAAAAATCTATTTTGGGATGTTTTATCTGACACAGTAAGACTTGGGCAGAGCCTTCCTTTCTAGGAAAAGGCACATATTATTGATGCTTTATGAGCAGAAAACCTCAGGCCTGTTGAATTAGCAGCTGGCTCAAGCTGGCACATTAGTTGCAATTAAAAATATTTTTTTGCTAGTCTTGTGATTGGTTGGAATGACCTGGCCTGCCTTTACTTTGTACTGGTTGGTCAGGTTTTTGATTTTTTCAGGTTTGGTTTGGTTTGGTTTGGTTTTGATGTTAATTTTACCATCTCCTTAGCTGCTAAGTAGGATAAAGATGCCTTTCTCTTTTTTTCTTTCTTTTTTTTTTTCCCCACTTGGTAAAACAAGTGTTTCAAAATTCATAAAACAGCTCATTTATAGTGGTGAGAAAGATCTTCTTGTTCTGTGCTGACAGAAACCAAGTGTCTTCAGCACTGAATACACAATAGTCCATACACCTATAGACTTTCCAGTGGTTTTTTCCACCCTTTTTGCTGTCGTTTGACTCAGAATAAAAAGCCAACTTCTCTGCACTTCCCTGCAGGATGGGATGGGGCTGTTCCAGGTGGGATGCAGCCTGCAGCAGATTTCCTGGCAAGTGACCTAAACCATCCAGGAGCCTGGGTGAAGTTCTGAGTGCTCTGGTTCTGGTTCTGCGGGAGCTGCTGCAGCAGGAATGATGATCTGAGGGTGACCCATGGGTTGGGACAGGTTGGCAGACAGCCTTGGGAGCTCCCAGGAGTTTTGTTGGGAAGGAGCTGTGCTGAGAGCAGGGATGGAAGATGAGTTCAGGGCTATATCCAAGGGACAGGACACACAGGGATCAGTGTGGCCTCTGCAGCAGTCTCAAAAGGGGAGGTTTGGCTATGGCTAGAATTAGACCAAAATGAGTTTGGCTGTGCTGGTGTCCCCCCATGGTGCCTCCCACTGCTCTCCTTGGACCAGCATTGCAGCCACCTTTTGATTTCATGATGACACTTGGTTTAATGATGACAATTGATTTAATGATGACACTTGATTTAATGATGGCACACCTGGTGGGGATGGCAATGGCAGGAAAAAAAAGCTGGGCACAAGCACAGCACTCCTCAGCCTCCTCTCCTCGGGCTGCTCTCCAGCAAGGACAAGGCAAAGAGAGCTCAGCCAGAAACGTGTCACCCCCTGGCAGAACTCTGTCCCTCCAGATAATGAGGGGTGATCCTTTTGTCCCTGCAAACGTGATGTCACCACCTCTGAATTCCCAGCCTGTCAGTAAATGCTGCAAAAAGCTCGGGGGGG
>PYHW01009766.1:114419-145839 GCA_013186435.1 Turdus rufiventris | reverse complement strand
GAAATGAAACTGGGTATTGGAAGATGAAAGAAACAATGGGGGGTGGGAAACTACAAATTCTGTAAGAATTAAAAATTAAAAGGGAGGGTTATACATTAGAGGGGAATGTCAGGTATCAGAAGTCTGTGCCTCTCAAGTATCTCAGCCAATGGGGAAAGAGAGAGGGAAATACAGTTGGAAAATTGGGATAAAAAGGAGGATGCATCCTCCAAAAATCTGAGACACCCCATGGGAATGCCCCATGACTTCTCCCTTTATTCGAATAAAGCAAAAGTGACTCCTCTGTCTCCTTTTTGGACATGAACCTCTGGTGTTTGTGGATTAATTTTCCTGACACTGGTTTATCATTACTGCTGTCCTGGGAGGGCAGCCCAGTTAAACACTCCAGTGCTCTGTTACATCCCCACTGCAGTCACTAATCCTCACTCCTGTCCCATTGGCCTTGCAGAAGAGCAGGGATCTCCCCCGAGCACTTCTCCCCTTGGAACAGCTTTGCCAAAATTCGGGACAGTCAGAGCCAGAGACTGGAGCAGGAATTCTTTGACCTCAAGAGTTAACGGGGCACTGAGCAGCACTGCACCTTAAAAAAAAAAAAAAAAAAAAAAAATCCCTCCGGTGCCCTCCTAAAGCTGGACAAACCAGGTTTTTAATGAAAGCAGCACTCAATCGCTATTCAGTGAGCTGAGAGCAGTGGATATCTGATGCAAACAGAGTTGTTGGAACTCTCCCGTCCCGGCTCCCTCTTTGTCCCTCCTGAGCCGGGGAATGGGTGTGATCTCCGGGTAGGAGTGTCTGCGGTTAACTAGAGGATTGAATTACCCAACTGTGCTGCTCCCGAGCTCACAAGGTAGCACAACAGGCAACAAAAGTGCTCTGGAACTCGGCGGAGAGAAGGGGAAGCTTGGTGGAGAAGGGACACCTGTGAGCCAGGTAAGCGATTCTGCATCCCTGCCGCTTGTAATAACTGCTGGATGACTTCTGCCGGGTGGGATAGCGAGGAACAAACCAAAATTTAATGTGTTTCATACTTTAAAAAAAAAAAGTCCTCCCTGTTCCAACCCTGATTTACATGGTTTGGGGCTGGGAGAAGCAGCGCTGAGCTGCGCATCAGCTCCGAGGACACATCTTTTATCTTTTCCTTTAGCTCTCTGCACAGACCGGCTTTGATTTCCTGCAGCCACCAACTCCTGGATTTTTTTTTTTGTTTGTTTGTTTGTTTTGGGTTTTTTTTTTGTTTTGTTTTGTTTTTTTTTTTGTTTTTGTTTTTGTTTTTTTTTGTTTTGTTTTGTTTTGTTTTGTTTTTTTCTGCCGTGGGGATTTGCAGAAAGCTCGCCTGCCTTCGGGGCGCAGTTATAGGTAGGGGCAGGCACAGAAAGTCTTTGGAAGTTCTCATCGATGGGTTTTATTGCCATCCGATCGACAGATTGCTAATGGCCGAGCTGCTGTGCTCTGTAAATAGAATGTTTTCTCATCCTGCTCCTTCGAGATGCGATTGCACTGAGGTGGAATGGAGTTGTAATGGAGTTGAGCTGCAGGCTCGCTTGCCAGTATTTTTCTTAGGCGTGCCTATTAGGAACATAAATATTTAACACAAAGGAGAGCTGATATGAATTAGCATCTGTAGGAGGTTCACGGTTATTCAAGGCTGCCCTAGCGCAGATGTAAACAAGTGTTGGAGCAGCTGAAGCAAACTGGCCCCGCCAGAGCAGCATTTAATGGTGAATCATGCAGGTGCTTTTTACACACCGCAGCTAAATGGGCTGATTAGAGCCTGCAGAGCAGAGATTACACAGTCACAGGGCACTGGCTTTCCTCTCCCCGGGGTTCTACCGCTCCCAGGGGATGCCAGGTGGAAGGGAACGCAAGGATGGGCAGATCAGGAAAAAAAAAAAAAACCCTATAACCGTGTTCCCTTTACCTTCCTCCTGGCAGAGCCAGGTGAGCCTCCCCTCCTCCTCCTCCCTGCACAAACAGGATGCCTTGATCCTCCTCCAGCTCCCTTCTCACTGCCACACTCAGAGGTTTCATGGTGTTTTATCCCAGGCAGGACTTTGAGGCAGAGGTTGCCAAGGTTTCCCAGCTGGGAGCAAAGGTTTTGTGCCATGGCTACCAGCAGTGTCACCCTCATCTCCTGCCTTCTCCTGTATCTTGGGGCTTCTGCTTAGGTTAAGGCAATAAATCCCTGCTCTGGCATGGCCAGGGGTGCTGAAGATGTTCAGAGTGCCTCCTGCTCTTTTCCATGGAGCTGTGCAAGTTTTTCTGGGCTTTGAGCATGGAAGTTGTTATCTTTTCTGTTATGGACCACCCATCCTGTGGTGATCCATCTCCTCTGAGGAGGAGGCTGGCTTGGACACCTGCCCCAGGTTTGGAAACGTGCAGGGGCTCTGCTATGTGCTGGGCACATCCTGTACATTCCCTCAGTTCCCCCAGAGTTAAAGATCTGGTGATCCACTTGGGAACAGAGCCCTGAAATGCTCTGTGCAGTGAAGGGAGCTCAGGGCACAGCCAAAGCTTTGGTGCTGCCTGCCCCAGCTGCGTTTTTGTCACCCCTGGGGACACACTTGTGCCACCACTGACCCTCCTCAAGGTCCTCCCTCATGACATTTTTGTGTCAGCCTTCTGAGATTCTCACTGGAATGACACAAGGCACAGGTTGGGCTTTCCGTGTGCGAAATGTCCATCTGAGGAAGGACTCCACATCACACCCAAAATACCTCTGCTCCAGCTCTCTGTTTATTCACATTTATTTTTTCACATACATTTATTCACATATATTCTTCAGCTTCCACTGAGAGGAACAGATCCTTCAGTCACGAGGGGAAACATTCTTGCACAACTCATTTAAAACCTCTCCTCTCATCAGCTCTCTATAATACAACCCTGGAAATGAGCCTAATTATGGTTGATCCTGGATGATTATACATTTCTACTGTATTTCCACCCGTTCTGGATGTGCAAGGGGTGAATATTGTCACTTAAAGGCTTTGCCATCTTTCACTCTGGGAAGTCCGGGCATCAGGTAATGTGCATCCAATTCAGTTGCCTTGATTTCCAGGGATCTCTGCTTGTAACAGAAACCCTCTCATTTGTTATCTGCCTTTATCTGAGCCTCTCCAGGCTTATCTGAGGCAGTGCTGGGTACTGTAACAGTGGAACTTGTTATTACCTTATATCCACGTCAAGGATGTGACACGTGGGGGATGTTAAATTGCATGGTTGGGCTCCATCCTGGGCAGTTCCTGTGGAAGGAGCTATTCAGAGCAGTCGACCTCTTCTCCCTAAAAATGTCCTGTTGCCATGCCCTGGGATGAAAGGAGAGGTTTGTGCCTGGCCCTTTATTTAAAACTGCTCTTACAAAAACAGCTGCACAGGGTAGGAAACAGCAGTGCTGGAAATTATGTTCTTTTTTAGGGATGGAGAGACTATCTGGGTACCCATCTTTCCTTTGGGAGTGTGCTAGAGCCTTAATTAGTGTCCTTTGTTGCTATCCCACCCATCCCAGTCTTTCAGCTGCCTGGTGCTCAGACAAAACTCCCATTGGCAGCTCCAGGTGAAAAAGGTTGTCCAGGATGAGCGAGCTGGTTTTGCAGGGCTGTTTTATTCACCTGGCTTTGTGCAGGTGATGTGCTGCTCTCTCTGCTTTCATTTGTGCCCAGAGAAGCTGAGTGCCCCCTCCAAAGTGCTCAGAGAACCAAGAGCAGCCTCAGAGCCCCCAGGGGTTGGAAGGGCTGGGTGACACAGTGACAAAAACTGCACGGGTGTGGTGTGAACACGAGCCTGGAGGGTGACTCTGCCATGGGTGAGGCATGCCAAAAAGGTGTGTGGTGCTGCTGTCCACTGCCAGGGGGGCCTGGGCAGGGCTGGCTCTGTTGGCAAGACCTTGAAGCTCAGAAAAGACAACTCACAGCCTGGCTCAGCACTCACCCCAGTGGAAGCTTGGGCTGGGTTAATTGGCCCCTCTAATCTTTCATTAGAGTTGTGTCAGCCAACACTCACAAGGGATGAGCTTGCCTTTGCTGCTTGAGAAACAAAACTTCCCCCTGAATAAACCTTTTACATCTCCCTGGGCCAGAGATGGAAGTGCAGAGTCAGAGCACCTGCACAGGTCCAGAGCTTTTCATTTGCAATCCAAAATGGAAATATGTTTGTTTTTTTTTTTTCTTCTTTTTGTTAGTTGGTTGGTTTTTGGTTTTGTTTTTTTTGTTTTGTTTCTTTTCTGGTTTTTTTTTTNGGGGTTTTTTTTGTTTTGTTTTGTTTTGTTTTGTTTTGTTTTGTTTTGTTTTGGGGGGGGAGGGGGTGGTTTATGGAAGTCCTGAGTTTCTCTTCCCAAGCTTGATGTCATGCTTGCAGGTCTGAACTGGGACAAAACTGCAACAGTCCCTTTTCTTTTTTTTGGGTAGTTAATATTCATCTTGCCACTTTCTACTGGGACCAGTTCTCCATCTGGTCTGAGTGGAGGCAGAACATCTCCCCTGCTCCATCACCACTAGAAAAAAGGTCCTGAGGGCAAGTGCTTATTCACCTGCACTCATAAACTCTGCACCAGGGAGAATCTGCTCTTTGTCTTGCTCACATACACCTGTGTGAATTCTTAATATAAATATAAAACTGTTACGTGCAGCAGCAAAAATCCTAACTCTTAGATTTGTTTTTTGAGAGGGATGGGCCAGGTGGGCACTGGCCCTTGGGTTTAAAGGAGTTTTTATTGATGGTGTTGTCTCAGTTCATGCTGGCAGAATCTTGGGGTGCAGTGGCTGGGACTGAGCCCCCACAGTCTGGGACAGCAGGAGAGAAGCTCTCCTGGCTCCCACCAGGGGTTTTCCTGTTAGGCCAAGGGAACAGCCAGTCCCAGAGTCACTGGGTCTGCCCTAGAGCCAGCACCAGGATCAGGGGAACCACGCAGGGAAACCCTCCTCAGACTTGTGCAGCTGAAACTGAGACACCCAAGAGAAGGTGGATAAATCCCAGTCTCTAATCCCCTCTCTTCCCCTTCCTCCTGCAGAGGAAGCTGTGGCCTTTTCCTCAGTTTCAGCTGGGAAAATGCATTTTTTCAAACTTTTTCTCCTCCCTGTAAGCTTTTGAAGAGCAGGTGCTCCCCAGGACACACTTGCACAGGTGAACAAAGGCTTTCTCTCCTCCCTGATGTCCCAGCTCTGGTTTTATTTAACCTGCAGCCATGGGGTTAAATAATACTCTGTTAAAATGCTGGTGGTAACTTTTTTCGTGGAAGTGGTGAGTATGTAATTAGAAGTTAGTTAGAGCCTGAACCACTTCCCTGGAAACCAGGAAGAGGAATTAAAATGGCTTTGCTTTCCTTCTGTGTGCATCTCCTGCCTTTGGATGCAGTGCTGGTGCTGAGCCAGGAATCTCTGCCTTTCACCAGAGGAGAAAGAACTAAAAGAAAGGAGAGATTTGTTCCTGATTAGCTGGCAAGCTACCTGCTCACCTTTCCCTTGGGATGGCTCTGTGCTGTTGCTGAGTCAAAAACCCCAAAGAGAGGGGCTGGAGGTGCAATGGACACCTCAGAAGGAGGTGTGCACCAAGCTGAAATGTATTATTTGACAAAAATGCACCTGGCACCACAATGCTGATGCAGAAGAGAAGGTTTCAAACACCTTCTTGTGCCTATTTTTTGGTTTTTTGGTGGTTGTTTTTGGGTTTTTTTGGTTTTTTATTTTGTTTTGTTTTTTTTTTTTTCTCATGGATTTTCAGAGAGGTGGGTTTGCACAGCAAGGGTTTGTTATTGGTCACAGCTGAGCTTTGAGTCATTTAGGGCTGCCCCCAGCCTGCAGAGATCCTGCCTGCCTGGGAGAGCCTCCTGCTTTCAGACACGCTGGGGAAGAATTCAGCCAGGAGCTGTGTGGGTGCTCTGACCTTCTCTGCAGGACACCAAGGCAAGGCCAGCCCCACCTTCAGCCCAGTGGCCAAGTCTGCCTTTTCCAGAGCCAGGCACTGCTGAGCTCTGGGCTCCACATCCAGCATGATTAATGTGGAAACTCAGAGCGCATGACTCGGGAGCTGAAGTCAAAGTTCTGATTTAATTGTCAGTGCGTTGTTCCTGCATTGTGAGAAGTTTGCTGGGACAATGCAGCTCCGTCGTTCCCAGGACGAGCAGTCAGCTGGTAAAGTTTTACAGGGAGGACTCAGAAATTGCAGCAGTGTGGGGAAAAACAATCTGCTCTTACAAATACTTTCCCAAGACCATCTGCTTAAAGATCAGGCTGCTGGAGCACCACCAGCAGTGAGATAAAGAGAGGGGGACAAGGGGGATCATGCAGAGTGTGTGGAGAGATGAGCAATCTTTCCTGGATGGAGAGAGGTGTTGGGCTGGAATTTATGGCAGGTGGAAATGCAGCTGCAGGGAGTGGTCAAAGTCAGAGGAGATAAACCATGAGATTCCCTTCTAAATCAAATGTCCTCTGAGGAATTCAGAGAGGGGATGAGATACGGATTGAGGGCTAGTGTAACTGGGAAGGTGGTTATTTCCCAGCAACCTGATATTTCCTTGTGCTCCTTGCTTTTATGTTGGGAACAATGGGAGGACTGGGGGATTAGTGCAAAGTCCATCCTCACAAGGAGCCGAAAGATAAAGCTCACAGCCTCAGCGGTTTTCTGGGAATGACCAAGTATCAGCTACTAAATCCAAAATTCCAGAAATGGCACAGGTTATAAGAAGTCACACTAAGCCAGAGGTCTGGGCTGGGGGTTGGAGATGGGGGAAATTTCCAGGGTTTCAAGAGACAGAGAAAGCGTGTCCAGGAAACACTGGTCAGCTTTTTCTCAGGCAGGACAAAATGGTTATTGCTCTTTCAGAGCCTGAGAAATTCCTTGGCTAGGGAATCCAGGTTTCTGCATCCTTTGAATTTACTGAATAGGGAATTCAAACCTCTCCTGGGCTGTAGAGCACTTACAGTTTGAGAGGCCGTCATTAACATGAAACCATCTCTTCATCCCAGGCTCTTGTATCCTCACTCACTTTAACCCTGAACAGGCTCAGCATCCTCAGCATCCAGCCCACGAGCAAAGAACAGAAAACCCCAGTCAGCTGTGGTGTCAGGTAGCTCGTGGTGTGCTGATCCCTGGCAGCCATCCATGGAAAAAACAGGGGAAAACCTGCCCTGCTTAAACCAGTGAAGTCCCCTCTTATCTCCAGAGCACTGCCCCTGAGGAGAGGAGCACAATCTCAGCCCATCCATCCAATGCCCCATCTCATGCTTTGATCCAGCACTACTTAACTCTAAAAAAGCCCTTCAAACCAAGATCCATCCTGGTGATTTTGCAGGATGGACAGGGGATCTTTTGTGAGCGCTGGAGGTGGCTGAAGCAGGAGGGCCAGCCCGTGTGTCAGTGCCACAGCCACGGATGGAGCAGTGCTGCAAGTGCAGCACCTGAGCACACAGAGCCCCAGGAGCTGAGCCCAACCAGCACAGCCTAGCCACTCAGCCATCTCATTTCAAAGACATTAAGTAAAGCCCAGCCTGCCAATTCCCCTAATAAGCTGTTCCAATGTTTAATTGCCCACCGTGATCAGAAATAGCATCTTATTTCAAGGCTTACTTTACGTAATTTTAGCTGCCAGGCAACAGCTCTTTCCAAGAAGGCTGAAGTGCTCTCTGTGGTCACCCAGGCATGTCTGGGCAGAGCCCTGGCCTTGGCTTGAGGGCCACACTGAGCTCCTGAACCTGGACCTCACAGCCCTTGGAGCAGGAGGATGAGCTGAGCTTTTTCCTTTTTTCCCATCCCCACAATACATGTCTTGTTCCCTGTCCTCATCACCACGTTCCAGCACATCCAGCATGGCTTGGAGGAAGCTCTTACAGCTCTGAGTGTGGGACAGCATGAGAGAACACAAACCCCATAGCTGGCCCTCCCTACCCATGATTTTCCTGTGGCATTAAAACTGCTTTTTCTCCTCTTGCAACAGAGAAATAAAAGTCAGCTTAGCCAGGGTGAGTGCTGAGCTCCTGAAGAGTCACTCACTAGAGACAGTCACTGTTCCTGAGCTGTAGCTGATGAGGCACACAAGGGAACTACAGTGTTGAATTCCACTCCTCTGGGCAAAATAAGAGTTAACACTGTGCTCTCTGCAAACAAAAAATGGCACCTACTCGGGCCCAGATACCCAACTATAGTGAGACAATGAAAGCGATTCAACAGCCCCTGGTTTACCTCATCTAATGCCAGCCCAAATATTCCCAATAATTAGGCCTTTCAGCCTGGAAAGGCTGGAGCCACAGCTGCTTCCTATTTTCCCAAAGCTGTACAGAGCATTAGTCATTTCACTGGGGTTTTTTTATGGCTGTGACTACAGCCCAAAAGTGCAGCACGCGCCAAAACCCAAGCAAGCCAAGCCAGCCTGAATTCAGAGTGTGCTTCAGGAGCCTGAAATGTTCCCCTGTCCCCTTTCTGAGTCCTGGATTTTGCTCCCCACCCAAACAGCCTGGAGAAATGTCCTGCTGGGTCTGGGTTCCCAGCACAGCCTGAGCTGACCCGAATGAAGCAGTGATTGCTGTTATCAATCATTAACCAGCCTTGGGAGTGACCTTGACACTTAATTAGTCATGTAGTCCTTCCTGAAGGCCAAGCTTTTCCCCACTCTGTGCTGGTAGGAGAGGGGATGAGGGTTGGATTTAGAATGCAGGAATGTTGCTGTGATGGTGTGAGACCCATCTCCTTCACCCACCAGCTTTGTTCCCTGGATTGTGACAGGAAAAGCTTTGATTTTAGCTCTGGAGGCTCTAGATGCCCTTGGCTGTAACATCCAGGCTGTAACTACCCATGTTTGGTTTCCAGGTTCTCTGCCCTCTGTCAGGAGCAGCATTTGATCTTTGCAGTTTAATTTATAGAACTTTAACCAAGTGGTGATGACCCAGCAGAGCAGCTCCACACCAGAGGTTGCCTTTGCTGTGCAGTGGCCACCTCAGCCCACATTCATGGCGTGAACTTTTCTCCTCTTGCCATGGAGACACCAAAATTTCCCTGGAAATGGCTGGCCCTGGAGGTGGCAACTGAGTGTTTTATTAATGTTATTAATGTGGGGGCAGAGAGATGAGCTGCAGCTGCTTCTCTCCCTTCTCAGGTAAAGCTGTGTCTGCTCAAGGAAGCAAATCCATCCCCACAACCAGTGATTTTCCCCGGTGAATTCCTGCCCCAGAGGCAGTTGACTCACATTTCTTGCCAATTTGCATTTCACCTAATGCTGAGCAGAACTGGTTTGACTGACATAAGGGCTGCCCCAGACACTCCACAGTGAACACCCCAAGACTCTCAACATCCCTTTTTTCTTCTTCTTCTTCTTTGCAAATTCTAAACGTTTCTACCCTTCGTGATTTCAGCACAGATGGGAAGATTTCACTCCATAAATACCAGATTTCATGTCTGGACAGGAGCTGAATTATGGGATCATTTGATTAAAACCCCACATTAAATCATTAATGAAATGAGCTGTCTGATTATGTAAGTCATATTCTTATTATTTCTAGCTTGGCCACTGGCCATAAGAAGCTGGAAAGTCCAAAGAAACAGAAAACCTTGTCTGTGATTCACCCTCCTCAGCTAAAGCACTTAGGAGGAAGGGAGGGACACCATTTCTCAGAAAAGTGGGGGGTCAGCACTAATTGTGATGAAGAAAGGATCCCCAGGAGTGAAGGAGATCCAAGATCCTCGTTTTTACTCAAATAGTTTGATTGTAGATCTGTGGGGCAGTGCTGGCTCTCAGAGGGTTCTGCCCAACACGACTGCCTGTGGTCAGAGGAATCTCAGCATCCTTTGGGTTAATTTTTCTGGGAGAAGCAGGGATCCAGCTGTGTCTCACACAGTTAGCGGGAGAGCAGGACACCTGCTGCCTTCCACAGGGAGAAGTGTCTGTGGTGCTAAATACCCTCAAATATAATTGTCTTTACGGGCTTTGTTTTCAGGTTCTTCCTGTTTGGACGCTGTAAGGAAAAAAAAAAACCTAAATAAATTAAAAAGATGGCTGAGGGAGGGAGGCTTCACTTGGGTTTTTCTTAGATAGGGACCTTTTGGGTGTAATATTAAAAGAAAGAAGAGGTCTTTTGGCTAAAAATCTGACCTAAGACCATGTTTTTGTATTTAGTTCCTGATAACCCAGTACTACAGGGCTCTAGGTGAGTCAGGACACCATTTAGAGCAGTGTCTGTCTCCCCTGTGGACACTGAAATACCTTCCTGGATGTAGCTTTTAATCTGCGTGGGTGTCAATCACCTTTCTGGGAATCGAAGTGAAAAATGTCTTTCTTCTTTTTTTGTCCTTGCTGTTTGTCCTTCCTGCCTGGAAGCTCTCTGGAGGGCCTGAGAGGGAGCTGAAGGTCCCTGAATGTGTTCCTGATGCCACATGGACTCCAGCAATCCTGTGTTCAGGAAGGAATGAGCACTCCTGATCCTGCTGCTGGGCACTGCCAGGCTGTGCCTGCTCAGGTAGCACAGAGATGCTCACGACACCCCAGGAAACACCTGCATCTCCCTGAGCAAGGAGCCAGGGGCTGCCAGCTCTGGCTGGAGCAGTGTTCCTGCCTGTGGCAGCATTTTTTGTGCTGTTAATTAGTGTGCAGGCTCTTCAGGGTTACACTTGTTAGGGCTTCATGGTGTCACACAGCACTGGTAACACCAGCAATAATCACCCTGTGGCAGGGATCACACCTCTGTTCTTCCCCTCCTTCAGAAGAACACTGAGCTGTGTTTTTCTGTGATTTGTGAGCTCATAGGGAAGAGGCTGATGTGGGTTGTGCCCCTGTGGCTGCTGCAGCAGAGCCAGCTCTGATGGGATGTAGCTCCACATTTTTAGGTACATTGCTTTGGGATTCCACTTGCTTCAGGAAATTGCCCTATAAACAGGCTGGGTTCAGAAGTTATTTCTTGAGCAAAAACCTCAGCAGCAGGACGGGAATCATAGCTAAGGATAGTCCTCTTTTATTTCCACCACAACTGGTAGATATGATAGAGGATGGATGGGAGACCTCCACCCATCAGAGGGGCAGCTGAGGACACAAAAACCTTCTCAAATATTCTCAGACACCTTTGTGTGGGCAACCTGAAACCTGCTTCTTGTCCTGCAGGCATCAGAGCTCAGGAAGATGCTGGGATTTGTGTGGCACAGACATTGTGGTTATTGAGTGGATCACTCTGTGTGTGCCTGTGTGGAGCTGGGAGCCTGGTGCCCCGAGATACCTGTCTCAATTTAGACATGAATATTGGCCTGGCTTCGTTCTTTGGGCTCCCAGTGCCCCAAGGCCTGGCCCAGGAGGGCACAGACTCCTGGAGATGTCTCCTCCACCCCTCATGCCACGGCAATGTCAGGTCCAGCAGCCCAATGGATCCTTTCCACCTGTTCAAATCCAGGGAAAATAATCCCCCACCCAAACAAGTGTCCTATCCAGTGTTTGCTGGGCTGTGATCCCACACTTTGCTTGGCCCTTCATGAGCATGGGCAGCCTGGGAATTGGGGGTTTGTCCCACCTAGCTGTTAACCAGAGACACCTCACAGTGTGGATTTGCTGTAATAAACCTGCTCTGGTAAGAGGAACCCAGCTGACCAGCACACTCACTGTTGCATCTAATTATATAATTATTTTTTGTTTTCTTCCTCCTTTGCCTTCTAGCTCAGACTGCAGGATGACAGAAGGTGACACAAATCTCCCAACCATCGAGAGAAAGCTGGGACTGCAGATATGGGGCATAGAGGTAGGACAAGAGTGATGGCACATGTCCTCTGTCACAACCATGGCACATGTCCTGTGCACATCTCTGTGTTTATGTCTCAAGGAAGATGAATTCTGGCAGTAATCTGTGTGGGAAAAGAGGGTCCTGCAGATAAGATACAGTGGGAAACAGACTCAGTATTTCCCTCTGAAATGTTCAACATGTTATTGTTTTGGTTTCCTGCTCTGTCAAACAGAGATGATAATATTTGCTAAGGAAACAGGAATGTGGTAGGACTGAAATGATTCCTCCAGCACTGCAGGCTTTTCTCACCCCTTTTTGGAATCAATGAAAGGCTGCTTGAACACACCAGAAATTCCCTGTTTCACCAAGATGGGTTATCCATGGGGAGCCTTAGTCCACACCAGCAGCTGCCATGGTGCAGACTCCTATTTTTGCAGAAAAGTCATTCCATGGAGTCTATTTGTACTTCTTCCTTGCCTTCCCTCCTCTGTCACTGCAGGGAGAGATCCTGCAGCCTGTGAGGTTGCCTCTTTGCTGGTGGTGGTGTCTAATTTTGGATTGGAACCAAGCCGTGCTCAATTCTGCCTTTTTCTGGCCCAATTCACCAGGAACATTCCCCTGCGGTGACAGTGGGTTTAGGCTGAGATGCAGAATCCACTCAGGCAGCAGTGGGAAGAGGCTCCAATGTCTCCAAGTGATATTCAGCAGATCACAGCCATGTTCCAAATATCACAGGGTCCTCACCTTTCCATTCCTCTCCAAAGCACTGCGCTGAGCAGATTTCCAGAGGATCTGTAATTAGAGCTGTGAGGGTTCACAGGGGTCAAGCTGGTATGCTGGGAGACAAGTCAGGCCAGCAGAAGAATGTGTGTCTCTAATTTCAGGGAGCCTCAGAGCCAGCTCCAGCCCAGGAGCTGTGTAGACTGGTGGGTGGCACAGCCAGGCACCTGTGCTGGGCAGGCATGGCTGGGTAATTATGCACTTGTGCCAGAGGAAGTCTGCAATTAGGGTCTGGAGGGGTGAGGGACCATCAGTATCCTCAACTCTGTCTTTTTTCAGCGCTGCTGTTTGCCCTGAACCCCTAGCAGAGTGGTTATCCTAACAAAGTGCTGGAAGTTATCCTTGAACTCATGGGCACTGAGTAAAATCTGTGCCCAAAATTAAACCTAGGATGAGATGTGCTCGCTTTCCTGGGAAATTCCCTACAAATGCAAGCTCTGGAGAACTTCAGCCTGAACCCCAGGTCTAGATCTGCAAGATTGCACAAGGGCAAGGAGACTAAAACACACTTGTCAATCTGCCCAAGCAAAATCATCATTTTCCCTTCTCACTCCTTAGCTTTTGGAGATTTCCTCCAGAAGTGGCTTTTCCAGCTGACCACTTCAGCCCTGATTCTTCCTTCTCCAAACCCTGACTGTCCCCTCAGTGCTCTGTGCACCCCAGCCTGTCCTGTTTCACACACACCAACTCCTGGCTCTTCACTTTCAGCAATGACCCCACCTCTGCTTTCCTTACAGAACATGAAGATGGTTCCTGTACCTGAAAAAGCTTATGGGACTTTTTTTGAAGGAGACTGTTACATCATTTTGCACGTAAGTAAGACAGCAAACACTTGTCTCTGTTGGGCAACTGGTTCAACCCTTTTTATTTAGATCTGCCTTGGTTCCTAGGTACCCTGTCCTGTGCAAAAAGCACTGTTGAAGTGGTTGTGCATGTGTGCTCACCGTCTAATCATGGATCTGAATTTCACGTGGCTGTTGTGACAACACTGGCTGTTTAGTAAATCAGAACTTCAGAGCAGCCATTAACTTAGTAATTCATTAAAAGTGTTTATCTTCAATCAACTGAGTCATGCCCAGGCATGGCAAAATGGCCAGTACATTCCTGAAAAACTCAACCAAGCCCACATTTAAATGATTTATGGGAGTCCTTGGGGGATGTGGGATGTCACCAGCTGGAGGGTCTCATTTCCAGCAGGTGATGTGGGACGTGAAGAGTTCCATGTCGTGTGTCACGTAAGCAGCACAGGACACTTCAGCCCCACCCAAATTTGCTCCAGACTTACCTGCAACCAGCTAAACCCAGGTTGAAGGACTGCTGAGAACCAGCTCTGCTCTGTGCACACTGCCTGGTGTTCTCAGATTTTGGCAGGAGGATGATGTGTTGTTGTTCTGAGTGCTGAAAGCCTGAGGTGCAGCCCCACAAGCTTAGAGCAGAATACTGGAGTCCTTGCAGGGAGCTGACAGTGTAAATGTGGATTTTGATGCTCACAGGCTCAGCTTCTGTTGCAACAACTTCCCCAGGAAGAAAAGCCCTTCATCAGCCCACTATTCTCCTTTTCCCTGGAAGACAGGAGGGTAAAAACACTCATCTTTGCATTCTGCTTCTTTACTGGAGCCTCTCCAAATAAAGATTGTCCATGGGACAATGGGGCTTTGATCATCTTCAATAGCAATGTATTAAATTGAGTGATTTTTCCACAAATTAATTATCTGTGCCTGAGGAACAGAGCTGTATTTTTTTTTTCAACTCCTTCTGCTGTGTTTCGCTGTGGTATCACTGCACAAAGCAAATAAACAGAACTTAGTGTCAAATCCAGCTTATAAAATGAGCTTTTATTACCTTTCCCAGGTGTCCACAATGGGATTTAACACAGTGGGTGCTGAAAAATAACTTGGCACAACTCAAACAACACTGAGCACACCTTCTTCTCAGCCTGCTTGCCTCCTTTTTTAGGCTGCTGGGGTTTTCTGTAATAAGATGAAACCCAGCATGCACACACTGGCTCAGCTTCATTTGGAGTTATGTCTGTTTTGCAAGTCAGCAGGAATTGTGCTGCTCTGTCATGTGCTATGAGAACGACAACAGGAAAGAAAGGGGAGCATCTCCAGGCAAATAAAGAGCAGTGTACATTGCATTTCAAAAGGTGATCTGTGGGGAGAATCTGCTTTAAGTCTTAATATCAAAATACACAATAGTAGGACAAGCTGAACGCATTAATTGCACAGGAGCTCAGTTTTCCTTGATAATAGGAGTTACAAAAGAATATCTGACAGAAGCATCTTTCAGTTCAGTTTATAAAACCCACAAATTGCTCTGCTGAATAAGGAGAGCTCCAGGCTGAGCTCCCAGGGAGGACCTGAGTCCTCTCTCCTCTTGCCTAGGAGAAAGGCAGAAGTGGGGAAGGGCTCTGTGGTTCTCCGACACAAAACCAGGCTGTGCCTTCACCTGGACTTGTCCTTCCCACCTCTTACAGACCAAAAGGACCTCGCGTGGCTCAGCTGTGGATCTGCACTACTGGCTTGGCAAGGATTCCTCGCAGGATGAGCAGGGGGCCGCAGCCATGTACGTGACCCAGCTGGACACGGCGCTCGGGGGCAGCCCCGTGCAGCACCGCGAGGTGCAGGGACACGAGTCCGAGACCTTCCAGAGCTATTTCCGCCACGGAATCATGTGAGTGCCTCCAAACCACCTGCACCCAGGTGGCTCCTGGCCCCTGGGCTTCCCTCTCTGCACATCTCAGAGACATCTCTATCTCAAAAATGGGGAAAATAAAGTTGGCGTTGATGCTGGTTAAAACTCAGAGTAGAGAATTCCCATTTATAACATTCAGTCTGGAGCTGTGGAATTCTGTTCCACTGGTCATTTTCCCAGATATTGGCAGTAATTGTGTCTCAACCTCCCTTTAGTTCACCTCAGGGTCTTCGTTCCTCTCCTCCATGGATTTTCAAGTGCCCATTCAGAGCACTTCAGACTAATATCCACCTCAAAGTGAAGTGCTGATTTGGCTCATACTGGGTGTAATATTCCTGTAGTGGAAGGAAAAAGTGACTGAACTTCTGTCAACTAAAAGATACTGTTGAATATATGATATGTTGATATGTTGAATCCAATCCCAGGGTCTTTGCTCACTCTGGGGTTTTTGGAAGGACTCCAGTCACTGTCCTCCAAGGAAGATCTTCATTGGCAATAAACAGCCTGAGTGCTTTGGTTTCAAACAGCTGAAGGAAACTCAGATGAAAACCCATCCTGGGTCAATATCCTCCATCCCAGTCTGGCTGGATATCTATCTCTGTCTTGTGCCTCTCAACAACCTTTCATGAATCTCCTCAGAACTTTTATGAGACAGAAAAGTACTTTTAGCCTCATCCTAAAGATGAGTGAGTGACAATGGAAGACTGAAAATCAGACCTTCAAAACCAGTCTATCTGCCTCTGAAATGAGCATGAATTAGAATTCATCTGGGTCTGAACCACATCCCCATGGCCAGTGAGAAAGTCTGAGGGAGAATGAGAAGTTAAAGCAAGCTCTTTCCACCTCTTGGCAGGTGGACTAATCACCAGAGCATCCTTCTGTGGATATCTTAAGCTGGGCCAAACAAGTCTAAAGTGCTGTGAGTCACATTCCTGACCACATTAGCCAGTACTTTTCCAGCTACAGTAAAAAAGTGTATTACCCACATAGCAAAAACTGCAAACAACACTTGTTTCTTTTTTGCCCTAAATGACAATTCCGTTGTGTCAATTATTACTGTAGTGTGAACAATGGATCTGTTTTCTAAAATGATCTGGGATATGTAAGAGTGGATTAGACTTACCCAAAAACATGAAAAGGTGTGTGGGACTCCCCTCTCATGATTGTGCAAAGCTGCCCCAAGAGAGGGGATGGCACTGTGGCATGAGTGATAACACTGCTGAGAGTGGCTGCTGCAAAGAGTGTGTTCAAGGATGGAAGAAAAAGATTGGGAGGTAAAATCTGAGAGAAAGACAGTGTCCTGTTCCTGTTTATAGTTTTGTTCTGCTTTTGATGACAGTTCGCTGTCTAAACTGCTTTTAATAGAATAACTCTTTTGAAGAAAATAAAATTTTAGCAAGAAATGTTGGGTTTTTTTGGGTTTTTTCTGCCAAGTCTGTTTCATATTTTAATTGAATGCTTATGAAATATTTCAATTTTGGGATGCCCCTGCCATGGTCAATGGGATTTTCAGTTTGGTTGTGTTACAATTCCATTGCCACCCCTGATCTTTCTGTTCCTCTTCTCCCAGGATGTTTAATGCTTGAAATCGATGATCTTGGAAGTCTTGTCCAACCTAAATGATTTTGTGATTCTGTAATTGTGTGCACAGCAGCAACACAACACCCTTAAGAGTCAGACCATGATAAGGATCATGAACAGCTTTTGCCACTGCAGTTTTAGGACTTTGAGGTTATTTTGCCTCTAGATTTTTTAGTTGTCACCTAAAGATTGGGATGTTCTCAGAGGATAGAGGGGAAGGTATTTTCTAACCAGCTCTAACTCTTTATTGTGTTTTTTACACAACAGCTACAAGAAGGGAGGAGTGGCTTCAGGATTCAAGCACGTGGAGACCAACATGTACAACATCAAGCGTCTCCTTCACGTCAAGGGCAAGAAGCACGTGTCAGCCACAGAGGTAAGAGAAAACCCTGCTCTTCTTGTGGATCATTTCTCCTTCCCTCTCATCCTACACTCATTTTTGAGCAGATTTGCCTGGTGGGTATCTCATTTCTGCTCAAGAATTTCTGTTTCAGGACAGTTTTCAAGTCCTCACTTGATGGTTTGGTGTTAACCAGGAGAGGAGGGCTGTGCTCAGTGAGAGCTGGGTGCCAGCAGAATGAGCAGTCACTGCCAGCCTGTTCTTACATCCCCAGGCATGGGTTTGCCATGGCTGGGACTCGTCACCTGCAGCTCTCCTTGCCCTCCCCACTCTGCCAAACTCTCTCATTTCCCTGTGACAGGTAGCGCTCTCCTGGGACAGTTTCAATAAGGGAGATGTTTTCTTGCTGGACCTTGGTAAAGTGCTGATCCAGTGGAATGGACCCAGCTGCAGCATTGCTGAGAAATCCAGAGTGAGTACAAGCAAAACCACTTGGTTTAAGGTGGCATTTTTTGATGCCTAGGGGGGAAAAAAAAACCAAAACAACTCACAATGTTTTCACAGCTAAAATCTTAAGAGCAACAACATGGGGATGATGTAAATAGTGACAGATTTTCTACTTTCTACCCATCTGCTGGTTTTAGATGTCCATGAAATTGCTTTGCTGCAGTTCAGACCTGGCCTCAGGTTGTGTTTCACAAGCAGCCAAGGGCACATCACTTGTTCCAGCCCCACAAAGTCAGCCAGCTCCCTCTGGAGCTCATCTCCATCCCTCTGTGCCCAGTTGTTTGCATGGCATGGGATTAGAAAATCAGCAGCTCCAGTAGGTTTAGCTGCAGTAACCACCCCAGGGTAGATTAATTTTAATTTTTTGTTTACAGCATCAACAGGGAATTCTGGCTTGGTCAGTGTGAGACAAGCAGGAATGCATAACCCAAGAGCTGATGGGTCAGATCTATAGCTCTTAAGGCACTTTGCAAAGGGATCATTATCCTTATTTTACTGATACAGGAACCAAGATGCAGAGATATAATAAAGCAAGATACAGCAGTGGCTCATCAGCAAAGCTGGTGGCCAAGCTTGTGGTCATTATAATGTTAAAAGGCAGGTGGGTCTGCTCTGTGCATGGTGTTCCCTGATGAACTGGGAAAGGAGGAATCTCCACTGGGAGGGAGGGAATCTCCACTGGGAATGCCATTTTTGGGGCACAGTGGAGATCTTGTGGATACTGAGGAAGGTATGAAACAATCCTCAGCACAGGAGGGGGAGCAGGTTCCTGTCTGCTGGGTTCATCTCACACCTCAAGCAGGTCATTCCCTGTGTCTAATAAAGAGAGGAGTCTTTCAAAGCTATTCCAGCAAGAGTCATGGGAACAAAAAAAAAAAATTCAACTGAAGATGGAGATTTCAGCCTAATTAGCTGCTTGACATTTCACGCTGCTTTTTTCACAGAAGACATCCACATTTTTTGAACACTTGGAAAACATTTAAATGTAAAACGCCACCATGGGGTGGCCGGGGTTCTGCAGCTCTGCAGCATCCTGCCTCGTTGGTCTCAGCCTGTGTTTATCTCTCCCCCAGACCATCCCAGGAGACCACTGGACCTGCTGGTGCACAGTCACACATGGGCAGTGCCCATTGTGGCTCCCACACGCCCGTGCCCAGCAGGAGCAGTGACTACCATTAGCAATATTTACCCATGAGTTAGTTAATAATCAGGCATTACAGACATATCTGCTTCTTTAATAGCTAAATTTAGAGGGCTCTAGAAGCTTCAGTGAGCTGTGGTAATCTGGCTTGGGCTGTTGGTTCTCAGTCGTTGCTTGGGGTCTGGATTTGTTGGTTCTCAGTCGTTGCTTGGGGTCTGGATTCGTTGGTTCTCAATCATTGCTTGGGGTCTGGATTTGTTGGTTCTCAGTCATTGCTTGGGGTCTGGATTTGTTGGTTCTCCGTCATTGCTTGGGGTCTGGATTTGTTGGTTCTCAGTCATTGCTTGGGGTCTGGATTTGTTGGTTCTCATTCAGTCATTGCTTGGGGTCTGGATTTGTTGGTTCTCTGTCATTGCTTGGGGTCTGGATTTGTTGGTTCTCAGTCATTGCTTGGGGTCTGGATTTATTGGTTCTCTGTCATTGCTTGGGGTCTGGATTTGTTGGTTCTCAGTCATTGCTTGGGGTCTGGATTTGTTGGTTCTCAGTCGGTCTGGATTTGTGGTGTGTGTCAGGACTTACCCCTGCGGGTCCTTGCAGGGTCTGGCTCTGGCTCGGAGCATCAGGGACAGCGAGAGGGGTGGCCGTGCTCAGATTGGCATCATTGACAACGAGAGGGACTCTCCAGACCTGATGCAGATCATGAGGATGGTGCTGGGCGAGAGGCGCGGCGAGCTCTGCGACGCCGTCCCCGACACCAAAGCGGATGAGCTGCAGAAGGCGAACGTCCGGCTCTACCAGTGAGTCCTGGGCTGTGCTCCAAGCCCATCCCTTCTCACAGGGGGCTCTGCAGGGTCTCACCAGCTCTGTGGCTCTGTCTTGCAGTGTCTACGAGAAGGACAGTGACCTGGTGGTGCAGGAGATCGCCACCCGGCCCCTGACGCAGGATCTGCTCCAGCACGAGGTGAGACAAAGCCAGAGCGGCTTTTCCAGTGAGAAAATGAAGCTGTGGCTCACTTTGTTTTCAGCTGAGCACCTGTTTCCTGGAAATTATCAGCCTTCCATCACTAGGAGAGCTTAGCCCTGCTGTTAGGTTAGGACAGCTTAGCCCTGCTACAGTCTCAGCAGCCGGAGGTAGGTGGTGTGTTGAAGCTGTTCCAAGAAGAGATGGCAAATTGATGCTCTCAGCCAAGGATTATATTAGCTTGGCAATCACAATGAGGGAGAGCTGCATACCAGGAATAAATTCCAGATGGAATGAAGGCTTCTTAATACCTGATGTTCAGGGATAGCCTTCCCTCTGCTGACTCCAGAGCAAATAAGTACTCTGCTCACGAAACCATGGAGATTTGTTTTCCTGCCGTAGCAAGTGGCTGGGCTCACTGACCCTCCCTGGAAGGAGATTTCCAGACAGACCCTCTGTGCAGAGTTTTTCAGAAAACACAGGCTTTTCCTCTGACTACAATTTGTCAGAGAATTGCTCATCCTTAATTCTCTGCAGTGCAGACCAGCCTATTCCAATGCAACGCTGTGCCGCAAGGCTCCCTCTCCCCTTTTCATCTCGTGTCAGCCTTGTTAAAATCTCAGCCTCCCTTTGCAGACGTATAAAGCCTTTTTTCTTCTTTCATAGTTCAGTCTGCAAAAGGAGCAGCCTTTTGTCCCACAGTGTGTTTGGAGCAGTGGGGATGCAGTGGGGATGGACTCAGCACGCTCCTCAACCCCTTTGGGTTCAGGGTCCTGCTGTGTTCACAGCAATGCAACACTTTGAGCTCCAGATCAGGGATCTCAATGAGTACAAAATATTCCTGCAGAAGATGTCTGACTTGGACCTTTCCTGCTCCTTTAGTAGCATGGTGGGGTTGATATTTCAGCATGCACTTCTGGCCCCTTTTAGAGCTGGTGGTGGTTTTGGTTTGAGAACACCTCCTGTAATAGCCAGTTTTGAGCAATGCCCAAGAAAAAGACACAATTTAACCAGTTACAGTTATAAATCAGCAGGTGTGCCCACACCTGTGAACCCCTGCCCTGTGGGCTTGGTGGTAGTTGTACTCCATTTATAAACCATAAGAAATTCATTTTCTGTCACCTCTGATAATGGCTGCACCAGAGGAATGAGGCAGAGGAATGAGCTAGATACACATCTAGCCTAAATCTTCAGGAAGGATCCAGCCTGATTAGGCTGCAAATGATGAACTTTTCCTGCACAGAGCTTTTCACATCTGTTTTTTTCTGTTTGCTGTTTTTTCGGTTTAACCTCAGGACTGCTACATTTTAGACCAAGGTGGCTTCAAAATTTATGTCTGGAGAGGAAAAGCCTCCAGCCCAGAAGAGAAAAAAGCAGCATTCACTCGAGCTGTGGTGAGTTGTAATAGAGTGCAAACAATGTCGTGGGTGGTTGATATGTGCTGATCTAGATCTGACCACTAATTACAATTAAGTGTAGGTCTTGGGGAGCTGGCCTGTGTAATAACAGAGAAGTTAAATGTGTAGGGGAGGCATGATGGCATAAACACAGAATTGTTAGTCATCAAATTGTGCTGGGACTAAGAAAAAAATAGTTAAAGAAAATAAAGTATAAAAGAAAATACTTTTCTACACAGTAAATAGTGAACTTCTGGGAGCCGTTGGTTCAAGGGATGGTGGAGTCAGAGAGGATCAGCAGGGTCAAGATAGGATTAGGCAAATTCATGGTCAAAAGGTGCAAAAAGATAATAAAGAGGCTCTGGCATCCATGTGTTGTTTTCTGTCAGAGCATTCCTCAGCTCTTTCTCTCAGAAGAAATTAGCCTCAAGGGAGCCTGAGCACGTAAGGTATTTGGTATTTTTTTGCAAGCTGGCATGTTGAAGTGAAGGCTGTGAGGGAACGTGACTTTTAATTACACATTTTCTTAAAGGAAGGCCATAAATGGCTTCATCTTCCATGAGATTTAACTAGGAGAACTTCAGTGGTCCCACCTTCAGTAAGGTCCTACCTGGAGACACCCAGCTTCAACAGGATTGCACCTGTTGTCTCAGAGAAGAAAAGCTTAAAACACTTTGCATTAAAATTTACCTCATTGTCCTGTGTGCTCTTTTCAAGAGCTTGACTCAGGCTCATTTTAGTAGGCAATCATTCCTGCAAATTCTGGCCCTGAGCTACACATGTAGAACAAAAGATCTGTCTGTCTTTCAGTGTGGCAGGTGGGAGGGACGGCAGGACCATCTGCTCTGCTTTTCCCTGAGGGCAGTGTGTGGCTGCAGCTTTTACAGCAGAAGTTGGATGCTCAGAAAGGCACAATCAGGCTCCTTCCCTGAACCAGAGCTGCCAGCACTGCACCTCGGGTCATCCTGAAGCCTTCTGAGATAAACACGGGAGCGGTTCCCAAAACCTTGCAAGGATTTTGGCATGGTGGCAGAACATTTCAGTCCCACTCAAATTGTATCAAGCACCTCTGTTGAAGTAGTCTTTTAACTCAATGGCAGCACTATTGCAAAGAAATAATATGGGTTTAGGGAAAAAATAATTTAAAAAAAGGTTTGTGAGAGTCTAATCCACCCAGAACAGACTTCATGTTCTGGGGGTGCCGAGCTGCCTCCACCCCTTCACTCCCATGCTCTCTAGCAGGCTGCAGGCAGGACAATCTTCCTGGCTGAGAGAGGGACAAAAAGTTTGGGAAAAAGGGGTAGGAGTAGTCTCCTAAAGACAGAAGTGAGAATGGATACTACAGCAAGAGTCTTCAGTTTGTTCTGATTAGTCTGAATGCAAGTCTTGGACTGAATCCCACCCTGTGTTCAGTGAGGGACACTCACTCTTCAAGCTGCTTCACATCTACACCCCTCTTCTCATGTCTGTAAAAAAGTAAAAAGCTCACTAGTGACCTTTCTGAACTCCCCAGGGTTTCATCCAAGCCAAAGGCTATCCTTCATCCACCAACGTGGAGGTGATCAATGATGGAGCAGAGTCAGCCATGTTCAAACAGCTCTTCCAGAGCTGGACAGAGAAGAACCAAACACAAGGGCTGGGCAAGGTCTACACTACAGGCAAAATTGGTGAGCACATTGGTCCTGGATTTGTCTTTCCTATCTGAGCTAAGCAATAGCTGAGGGAACATCATTCACATCTGTCTTCTGCCTTCAACATCTCAAAAATCTAATGTACCCTCTCCTAGAGCCTTCTATTTTCCATCTCCTTCAGTAGATGGAAAGGATTCATGAACTGAATGACATTCAGCTCTGCTGAATTTTCTTATAGGAACCAAATTGCCACTTACTCTAAATGTAAATGTTGGCAGAGTCACTCCCCTCTGATCAATTGTATGCGAAATTTCCCACTTGCAGAACTTCTAAATTTCTTTTATAAAGGGCTAATGCTGAGCCTGATAAGGAGTTCTGCTTTCATTTACACTGGCATCCATCCAGTCCCCTCCTGAGGTCAATGGAATGATGCTGTATTTACAGTGGGTGTAAATGGTGTATTTATCACACAGCTGAAGGGAATATTACAATGCATTAACCCCAAAGACTGAACAATTTCAAAGACAGAGAACTTGTTGATGAATGATGGCAAGGTGACAGAGATGCTGAACGAGACCATCAATAACAGCTTGAGAGCCACAAATCTTTCTCTTGCAAGTTTTGTCTTTTCTCTCCATCTCTGTTTCTCTCTGTGCTGTCCATAAATACTGTCTTTTGTCATGAGCTGGAGAAATGTAGGCATTTTATTTTTGAAATCAGCATTTTAAAAGGAGAGAAATATTTATAGATTTGGAGAAAAATTAAGAATTTTCCATCAGGAGACTACTAATATTTTTACCAGCCAGCCATCACTGGAACATGCTGTGTGGCCAGTTCCAGTAACAGGTCAATGAAGTGTGTGAGCTCTTGCATATTCCAAAATCAGTGTTGGTTTATTGGGGGCACGTTCTTCTAAACCTGGACTGGGTTTTACTTGCTGTGCAATGGTTGTGTGTGAGGATGAGGGGAAGGGTTTGTGTGTTGTGGTGCATTCACTGGGTTCTTGTTTTTGTTCTGCTGGTGCTCTCAGCCAAGGTGGAGCAGGTGAAGTTTGACACCACCCAGCTCCACGCCAGACCTGAGCTCGCAGCTGAGCAGAGGATGGTCGACGACGCCTCCGGGGAGATCGAGGTGAGAGAGCTCCTTTGGCTGGCACGGGGTGGAATATTCAGCCTGTTTCCAGCATTACTTGGTTTGTTCAGCTTGAGGGACACTAAGGATGGACCTCATGGCAGTTTTCCTCACAAGGGGCAGGCACTGATCTCTCCCCTCTGAGGAGCTGAGGGAACACCTGAAGCTCAGTGGTAGCCAAGGAGTTGTGCTCTGTCCTCACCTTAACTCCACTGCTGCTCACCAAGATGTTTTGTTCCCTAGGTGTGGAGGATTGAGGACTTGCAAATGCAGCCAGTGAACCCCAAGACATATGGGCAGTTCTATGGGGGAGATTGCTACCTGGTGCTGTACACCTACCTGAGGTCAGGCAGACCCCACTACGTCCTCTACATGTGGCAGGTAGGTCACACAGAGCAGAGGGCACTGTGCAAGCCCAAAGCTGAAGGAAGCAATTGCACACAAAACATCCCAGCCCAAGCACTCAGAAGAGCTCAGATACCCTTTGCTCATCAGTTTTAAATATCCCAAACTGTCCTTTGTAAGCAGCATGGACACTGATCCCAAACTGGCATCAGTCTGAGCACCAGCAAAATCAGACAGAAAGACTGAAGGATGATGGGGCTTACAGTGCTGAGGTCAAACTTTGGGGTCAGATTGTCCCTTAAAGCCTCAGGTCCTAGAGTTTTGTGGGTATATGGACATCTCTGCTTTCCTTTTTAAAGTGTATTTTCATGCAGAGAGAAGCTTCAAAAATGGGTGTCCAAAGCCTACAAAACCAGAATGCCAGTGAAATTTAAATATCTGGAAGTTTTAGCTGTGATCTCATGATCTAACACAATTTGGGGTTGGCAAGTGTTGAGCAGTGAAGAGATTTGCTCTGGTCACACTGTGTGTGTCCCCTCTCTGTCCCCCAGGGCCGCCACGCCTCCGTGGATGAGATCACTGCCTGTGCCCTCAATGCCATCGAGCTGGACAAGAAATACGGGGACGAGGCCGTGCAGGTGCGAGTGACAATGGGCAAGGAGCCCCGGCACTTCCTGGCCATCTTCAAGGGCAAGCTGGTCATCTACGAGGTAATGTGGCTTTGGGACTGGGGGCACCAAGGATGGCTTGGCAGCTGCAGTGGAAATAGTCCAATAAAAATGGGCTGATGCTCAGGAAAGGAGCCTGCCAGCTCTGCCCCAGCTGGCAGAGAGGACATTCCTACTACTGCTCAAGCAGTCTGGACACTGAGTAAACACAGTTGGGAGCTGACCCAACTCAGCTGTGCACCCCTGAGCTCCAGCAGGGATGTGTGAGGCTCGTTCCAATTCTATCCCAAAGCATTTTTCAGAGTTAGGATAAGGCAGTCATCCTGTGAATTACCAATGCTGCTATCCAGAGAGGGTCCTTCAAAATATCTTCCAAACATGATTTGAGTTGTCCTTGCCCGAATTACATCACATAACTACCAACCCACTTCACTTGCTGCCTTGGCTGCTCATGTCTGTGGTGGATAAATTCCAGCTGGCTATGGGAGAGCAGGATTGCCCTGAGCTCTCAATGTTGTCCCACTCTATGGTTTCCATGGCAGATGTTCAGGTAAGATGAGCACAGCTGGAAATCAGGGCACAGCTGCCTTGCCCAGTTTGCATGGCACATCCTCTACAGACACCAGGATCTGTTCACATGGATCTTGAGGCTCTTGATGGGAGCTGGCCAAGACTCATTAATCAGGGAGAAAAATGTGGGAGTTGTGCAGTTTGGGTTTCACTCTGACCTGGAATCAGAAGATATTTGGATTTCCTTGCCTGCTCTACAGAACCGTGGTCCATCACTGCAACAGTGGGCAGGGCTGTGAGCCCAAACCTTTCTTCAGATCAGTCCCAGCCTGATCTGTGTGTCCTCCCCTCCCCTCTGTGTCATTGCAGGGCGGCACGAGCCGGGCTCAGAAGAGCGCACCCGAGCCAGCAATCCGCCTCTTCCAGGTGAGAGGCACGGATGAGGTCAACACAAAGGCCACAGAGGTGCCAGCCAGAGCCTCCTCCCTCAACTCCAACGATGTCTTCCTGCTGGCCACCAGCCAGGTCTGCTACCTGTGGTGTGGGAAGGTGAGTCTGCAGCAGGGAGGCAGCCAAAGGAGTCTGAAATTGCTGAGCCTCCTGCCTCCACTGGGTCATGGAGATGAATCCTTGGGCAGGAGGCACATTAATTCAGTGCAGAAACACCCTCAAGTAGTGCCAGGGGAGCACAGTGTCTTAATACTAGATATTAGGAAAAATTCTTTCACAGAAGGGGATGTCAAGCACTGAAACAGGCTGCCCAGGGAAATGGTGGAGTCAAAAGTGTTCAAAAAATATGTGGATGTGGCACTTGATGACATGATTTAGTTATGCTGGGCTGATGGGTGGACTTCATGATCTTAAAGGTCTTTTTCAACCTGAATGATTCAATGATTCTGTGAGGACAGTGCACACAGGAAAGGGCTCTGGCTGTGAAATAACAGCCCTCTCTACAACAGCAACCCATGTCAGGGTTCACCTCACCTCATTCTGGATGTTCATACATCTGTCAGATGAATAAATCATCCCAGATTTTCCAGCTGTAAGAAATCGGGCAGGATGAGAGTAAATTCATTTATCTTGTTTCAGTCGTGTGTCAGAATGAGATGTAGATCAAACCAAAGCAGAGAACTTGTGGATGCTCATCCCTGGAAGTGTTCAAAGCCAGGCTGAATATGGCTTGGAGCTTCCTGTTTAAGTGGAAGGTGTTCCTGATAATCTTTAAAGTCCCTCCTAACCCAGATCATTCTGTCACTGTGAGTTTTGCTCTGGGTGCTGTTGGCTGCACTAAAAGTCCCTTCAAGGACTAGAAATGGATTCTGAGTGAAGCAGCTCACCAGGAGACCAAGCCAGCTTTTCCCCATGGATAAGTTCTTCCAGCCTGCACCTAACCACACCTCAATCTTTTATCCTGAGCACAGGGGTGCAGTGGAGATGAGCGGGAGATGGCGAAAATGGTGGCTGACATCGTTTCCAGACGGGACAAGCACACCATTCTGGAAGGGCAGGAGCCAGCAGAGTTCTGGGAAGCTCTGGGAGGCAGAGCACCTTATGCCAGTGAAAAGAGGTAATAGTGACCTGCTTGTTCCTCTGGCCAGGGGACATTAGGCAAGGGATCAGAACTCTTCAGGAAAGTGAAAACTTTGATACTGTGTCCTCAATAAAGGGAACACGAGGCCAGAATATCACCAAGACCTTGGTCAGGAACCACAGCAAGGTGTTTTGTCCTGGATTTTGGGCCAGGAGTTCTGCTGAAGGTCCAAAGCCTGCAGACAAGGGTGTACTACATCCTCCTTTCTCCCCACTAAACCTATCCCATGTCTCATCCTGAGGGCTGCAGGAGCCACACACTCCCTTTCCAACCATTATCAGCAGCAGCCCCACAAGAGTCATGAGACAAGATCTGCTTTTGGACAGCATGGAATTCTCCAGCCTGTGAGCTGCTGATGGTTTCCTTTGCAAAGAAATGATCTGATGCAGCTTTCACCTGACATCAGGCTCATTGCCACAGTCAGGGAAGGGTTCTGCTGTTGCCTCTTTGGGTGGAGAAAAAAATTACCTTTGAAAATCATTCAAATGGTCTGAGAATCCCCTGATACCTGGCACTGCTGACTTCCAGACCTTTAGATGAGTGTTGCCATGTTCCACCCCTTCCTTCAAAGCCGTGCAAAGTAGCTTTAGTGAGCCAGGAGGGAAGGATTTCCACCTTTCTTGCTTTTTCCTCCCCTGCCATGGCTGAGGCAGGTTCCAGGAGCAGATCATGCAGTACCAGCCTCGTCTCTTTGAGTGCTCCAACCAGACAGGTCGGTTCATCATGACGGAGGTGGTGGGGTTCTGCCAGGAGGACCTGGATGAAGATGATGTCATGCTGCTGGACACATGGGAAGAGGTCAGAAAAAGCCTCCTCCCCCTCTCCTCTGACATATTTTCAAACAGGTTATGGTTTTAGTTGGTGTTACTTGAGTTGGATCTCAGTTCCTAACTGGGTTCAGCTACCTTGAAATGTGCAGGAGCATTTATCTGAAATATTTATGCTCCATACCTGTCTCAAAACCAAAATCTTCCTTGGCTGGGGGTAAATTTGGATAAGAATCACAGGGGACTATTGGGAAAACACCTTTCCAGTCTTATCTCTGCTCCCACTGGCAGGGGAGAGCAAAGAGCTGTGTCTGCACAGGTTCTGATGCCTCACTGACCTCCAACACCTTCTCCCCTTGCAGATTTTCCTCTGGGTTGGCAAAGCCTCCAACGCACAGGAGAGGAACGAGGCAATTGCCTCAGCTAAGGAGTATCTCAAGACCCATCCAGCTGGGAGGGATTTGGCAACTCCCATCATCCTGGTGAAGCAGGGCTATGAGCCCCTCAACTTCACAGGGTGGTTCAATGCTTGGGACCCCTACAAGTGGAGTGTAAGTTGCTGGAAAAGCCCTGTGGGGTTCTCAGCATCGCCTGGAGGGTGGTGTTGTCAGGGAATGTAGGATGCACGGAGTGAAACATCACTGGGATGTGTCCTGAGCTTCACAAAATCATGGAATGGTTTGGGTTGGAAGGGACCTTAAAGATCACCCCAGTTCCAACCCCCTGCCATGGGCAGGGATGTGAGTTTCTGGTGCTGTCTGAGCAGCTTCTGCTCCTTCACCAATTAAAAAGAACCTGGATGGTGAAGCAGAGGGTTTTGCCAATGTGCTTGAATTCATAATATTCATATTTTCATAAATATTAGGTTCCAAATCAAATTTTTGATTTCAGTCAAAAAGACGTGGGGATTATGAGTAGTAAAATCAAGTTCAGAGGGAAAACAGACCCACACACATCATAAAGGAAGAAATAAAAACAAAAAACAAACCAAACCAACACAAGCTCATTGTTGAAAAGGCAGCCACAGAGCCAAATTTATGAGCCAGCTTTAAGGGCAAAGTGTGCTGAAATGAAAGATGTGAGCAGACAGGTCTTGTGCTCAGAGCCCAGGAGCTCCTGAGCAAGGTCACCCTTGGTCCCTGCACACCAGCCTTCAAAAGCAGAGTTACAAATACCAGCTCCTCCCATACAGAGATGGGAACCTTCCCCAGGAGATGTCTGGAAAAGAAAAATTCTGTTCTCCCCTCTTTCCCCAGGATTTCACACTGCAGGAAAACTCTTACAGAGATATTTTATTTCCTCTATCTGGGTTTGCATTGTGTTTCCTCTCAATCCATGTGATGGTGGATTCAGTCTTGACAGCTGGATCTGGAGAGATAAGACAGCAACTCACAATGACCCTTAAAAATATGTTGATTCTTAGAACAAAGGTCAAAACTTGTAGGTTTGTTTATTTTTTTTTTCCTGAGGAACTGCTGGAAAACAAGGATACAGCTCATAAAATATGTGCCTCTAAAAATATCCCCTGTAGGCAGCTTCAGCAACTACAGACAAGCCATCCAAACTGTTGACATCCCAGAAACATCTGGTGTGTGTTCTTTGCTCAGTTTTGGGTCTAAATCTGTTTTCTCTGCAGTCCATGTGTTTATGTTGCTTGTTCTTATTGGGAAACTTTGTTGGATGATTCTGTTACGAACTGACATCTCCTGGCTGCTTAGGAAAACACAGGCATGAGCTTTGCCAATTTATCTAGCACATGCTACTTTTTAATAGAAAATAAGAGGTATCTTGTAATACATGGCACCTAATTGCAAGGACTTGAAGCTTTGAAAAAATCTGTTGTTTTAGCTAAGTGAATCAGGAAAGTTAGAGAAATAAATATTATTTCAGGCATGGCAAGATTCATCAAAAAATGTAAAATGTTTAAATCCAGCAGTAAATATTATTTCTCTTAATTTGCCTTCTGCTCTGAAGTCTTTAAATTTCCCAGTTTCACCTGTTATTGTACAAAGACTGAAGTCTTTTTTGTTGTTGTTGTTGTTTTCAAGTGAAAGCTCAGATTCTGGCAGCCTTCTGATTGCAGGGGCTGAGGTTTGCAGGAGCTGCCACATCAGGGGCCATCACTGGGCTTTCAAATCCATGATCTCCTGGCCCAGGAGTGTGGACTTTAGACCTAGGAGTGTGGGTTAGACCCCAGGAGTGTGGGCTAAAGGCAGCCCATGGCTCTCACAACTCTCTCCTTCCCTTTAGGATGGGAAGTCCTACGAGGAAATGAAGAACAGCTTGGGAGATGTGTTGGCCGTATCCGAGATCAAAGTGGTGAGTTGTGTCTTGGCCATACAAGTAGGAAACACCTGGGTTCACACACCAGCACATCCCCCAGCCTGTTTGCACCAAGGAGGGGACACCAGGATCAGGGCAGGGATGGGAACCAGATCAGAGCTGTGCTGCTCTGTGGGAAGCAGAGGGGGATGTGATAAATTACCCAGAAATATACCCAGACCTCCTGAGCCTTTTCCAGTCCTACCCTGAGACATCTGTGAGCAGGACATTGTCCAGCTGCTCTAATGCAGAATAAATTGAGGTGTGTACAGCTCTAAGAGGGTGCAGTTAAGTGTTTTGTGGATAGTTCACAGTGGTGGAGCCCCTGAGACCCCAAACAAGGGTCCCCTGGTCCAGAAGGGCATAGCCCAGTAGGGATCCTCCGAAGTAAATGAGGTCCCAAACAGTCCTGAGTGCCATTGTCACACTGGCACACACCCTGGGCAGGGTCAGGGTGAAGGCTGGAAGGAAGTTTGGATGAGGAGAGATGGCCCTTCAGGGAGGGGTGTGCAGATAATTTAGATGTTTTAGACATGGTAGACATCTAACCTCACCTTCTGTCATCCCACATGTGCCTTCCCCTGGTGTTGAGAAGAATGAGACTGCTGTAAGTATCCTCAGTTCTTTGTCAGAGCTCTCACTAGTGTGTGCTTTTAGCAGTCCTAACATCAAGGTGGAGCATTTAGGGAGGCACTGCACTAACACTTTAGTTGGGGTTTTCCCCTTGCTGCTTTGGAGCTACAGATAGTCTGTGCCAGAAACAATCCCCCACAACCCCAGCAGAAAGATCCTGGCATCATCCCCAACTTGCTGTGCCAGAGCATCTCATCATGACGTGTTCTCCTCCGTTTGGCAGGACCTGAACAACCTCAGCCTGAACAAGAGAACCCTCAGCATGACCAGCCTGGCTGGTTCAGGTACAGCAAATACCTCCTCAGAGTACAAATCTCACTTCAACCACAGTGACAGCAACAGCCACAGCAACGGCAACAGCTACAACAACCACAGCAGCCCTGCCATGGTGCCCAATGGGGAGGGGATTTACTCCCGGGAAGTGCTGATGAACAGGACAGTGGATGAGCTTCCCGAAGGCGTGGATCCCACTAAAAAAGAGGTGACAGCATTGCTGGTTTGATGCTTTTCTAACTTAACCTGGAGCTGGATAAGTGTACTCTTGTCCTGGTTTGGAGGACAGGTGTCTGCTGAGAAAGGCAGGAGCTTCTCTTTGAAATGGAGAATGTAAACCCCCTCCCCCCAAATTATTATAATTTTGAAATCAAGCATTTCTCAGGCAAAGATATGGGAATTAGGAATAACAGCTCTTTACTAGGGAAATTAAAATAGAAATACAGTACTACAAAGAAACAAACCCC
>PYHW01009766.1:93413-113979 GCA_013186435.1 Turdus rufiventris | reverse complement strand
AACCATAGAATGGGCTGGGACCTTAAAGATCATCTAGTTCAACCCCCTGCTGTGGACAGGGACACCTTGTGGTGGTTTCAGCTGAGTTGAATAATTATGGGGTTTCTGTGGCAGAAAAAAAAATAAGAATTTTAAGTAGTAATTTTTAAAAAATGTTTTCTTCTGGTAGAATTGTTTTGGTCTGCCACCCAACTTCTGTCCTCAGAGGACAGGGGGACAAGGTGACACAACTGAGAACAAAGCCAGAATTTGGATTTTACTTGAGCTGTAGGTGAATGTTTTCATTTGAGACTGCTCTCAGAGGGCATGGTTTGTTAGGTTTTTTTTAACTGTCAGAAGGCTTGCATTTCAGCAGTTTTCAATTTCTGAAGAAATTGCACATCCCAGATTTCCAGTCAGCCCAAAGATTTTGGCAGTGTCTGCAGCTGGATCCAAGCAAGCTGATGGGGTGACAGAGGATTGATTCCCTCTATTCCCTGGAATCCTCGTTTGTCTTGCCCAACAGATCTGGCAAAGGCCAACACCCACATCCAGAGCCATGATCCACAGCTGGGCTCTACATGGGTTCTCCTACCCAAAATACCAGGAAAAAACTCAACCCCCCATTCCCACAGGGTGTTTGCAGTATCCCTGATGAGCCTGCTTTCTGCAAACCTTGCCTTTCCAGCAATGGCAGTGAACATTTCCAGGGAATGTTTTAGGGGAGGGGACTGAGTGAGGGGCAGATGCTTTCACTGTGAATCACTGCCCAAGGAACCACCCAAAAATCTGGCCAGCAGAGCATCCCTGGGGGACCATAAATTGTCCTGGCCCCAAGTATGATCAGCAGGGGCTAAATTCCAGCCAGAGCATGTTAACTCCTCAAAACTGGAGCATCTCTGGGTTTTTATTCCCCTGGTGCTTTGGGAAGGGGGATGAGGAGTTGGGATGTTCCATTTCTCAGCACGACCACAGGGATCTGAACAGGAGCTGTTGGTCTGGAGTCAGAGCTCAGCACTGGCATGGTGGGGAGGGGATGCACTTTTGGGGATGTCCAGGCTCTACAAAAGCCACAGCTGACCTGTCCTTTCTCTCTCTTCACTGCAGTGCTATCTCTCCGATGCTGATTTCCACGATATCTTTGGGAAGTCCAAGGATGAGTTCTACCAGATGCCCAAATGGAAGCAGCAGAACGAGAAGAAACAATTTGGACTCTTCTGAGCCTGCAGGGGGAACTGATGACTCTGGGACCAACCCCTGCTCCCTTGGGAGCTGCAGGAAAGCAGTGCAGGCATTTGCTCAATGATCCCAATCCAGCACCCCAATCCAGCACAGTTATTCCAGCAGCCTCTGTTCAGGGGATGGCTCCTTTCTCCCTGCAAACCCAGAACCCCAGGAGGCAACACCTTTTTCAAGAACATCTTGACAGGATGTTTTTGCCTCTTCCTGACACTTTATTGCTGATAGCCATGAAGACAAGTGTGTGCCACACAAGTGCATTGTAGCCTCATCTTTCCTTTCCCTTTTGCAAATTGCCACATGCACGAGGCCATGATATTCTTTCATTTGTAGAAGTTTAAAGTTAGTCAAGACAAAGGCCATTTGCAGCTGCTGTGTAAATTCTGGCTGGGGAAAGCCCTAAGAGGATAGAGGCGAGACTTGACATCAGAAAAAAGGTGATGGGGTCATCTGTGGAGTGACACCAGACAGTTCTGCCCCTTCTCACCTTGTAGAAAAACTTCTTACCAGAGGACAGCAAGAATCAGTTCCAGATTAACAGGCATAGCCCAGGGCAGCTAAAACACATCAGAGCCTGGTTTGGGGAAAAAAGCACTTACTATGAGCATATTTATTAGGTGATCTGTTTTAAGAGGATGATGACACTAAAAGCTAAACACAAATGTCGATTTTTGACTGCTAGACAAGACTCTGTCTACTTTTTTTCTCATTCAGACAGCATCTGCAATCTCACCTGGCCTCCCTAGCCAGGTGAATGTCAGGAGTCCTCTGCCCAGAGGCTCGAGGAAGCCAGGAGGGTTTTGGATATGGCTGAGGCAGAGGAGGTGTACTGAAGTTTTATCAGGGCTCCATCTCTGTGATGTCCCTGGGGCTGAGTGCTGGTTCCACACCATGGATCAGTCTGACTGGGGAGGGCAGTGGGAAATGTGAGCCATCAGTGGTTATGGGATAAAACTGTAAACCGAAGGAAGAAACACCGCCTTAAAAACTCAGACAGTGTGGGTTTGCAGCTTCACTCCATTTCCAGCCTGATCAGTGATTCCAAATAAACATCCAGCAGCAGCACTGAGAGTGTCCTTCATCAGCATGGGGGGTAGGAGAGCAGCAGATAAAAGCTCTGCAGAGCCACAGATCCTTCAAACACCTGATCATCAGTGAAATTTTGGATTTTTTTGACAAGAACAAACTGAGGAGGTGGGGCCCCTTCTGTTCCCAAACTCCACATAGCTTGGGCCATTTGTCCCATCATGTTCCCAGCCCCCAGAATCACAGTTCCTGGCAGTTCAGCATTTGGCCTGAGTGCCCAGCCCTGCTGCAGGGATGTGGGCATGGAGCTGGGGAGCAAAGAGCTCTCACTCAACATCCAGGGCCACATCATTGTGCTGAAGTGTCACCATCTGGCTGGGCTGGAGCAGGGATCTCCAGGAAATGGGGTCTTCTGGATAGAACTCTGCATTTAAGAATTGGTAGTTAACTCAAATAAACCCCAACCCCACTGTTACATCCCTGTTCCTACCACCTCTTCATTCCATTTCTGCTTGAGGGTCCAGCCCAAAACCCACTGGAACCCCCTGTGCAGAGTAAGTTAAGCATCAAGCAGAGACACAAATCAGCTGAATTACCTGTGTGATTGCTCCTGTTGTGTTCACAAGAGATGCAATCAGTGCACATTAGCCATGTTTCAACCTCTGTTGGCACTGCAGGGATCAGCAGTATTTGCCTTGCCTGGCTGAGGAGTGCTGCTGCCAGCTCCCAAATTAATGAATTGCATGTGCTGCTCAGTGAGATGCAGGAATGCCACCTACCTGTGAGCCTAACAATCAAATGACGACCAGCCAAAATACAGTCAGATTTTATAGATTTTAGGCCAGTTTGTTACAAATTGCTTTAATTCCTGTGGCCACCACTGTCACCAACACGAGTGGAGTGCTCCTGCCAGCACTAAGGAACCAGGCTGGGATTTCACAGACCATGGAGCCTTCTGGTATCTGGGCCTGATGGAAACTGCTGCTGCACTCCTCTTCTCGTGGGAGAGTTGCTTTTACTCCCCACCTCTGATTTCTGATGGGAAGAGCCTCTCCCACCTCCTCCCTTTGGTGCCTTTTGCTGTGATGTCAGTGGCCATGTCCTGTTTCTGCTGCTCCTTTCCCCAGAGCTCTTCTCTCCAGCACGTCCTAATCTGTTCAGAGATGAGCTCACTTGATAACATGGACCCTGCCCCTTCCTTTGGGGACAGAGGAGACCTTGCAGCATTGTCATCATGCTCTGCCCATCCCATCTCCATCTCAGCTCCTTTCCCACCTGGCTGTAATAGCTTTCCCCAGTAAGGGATGTTTTTCTTCCCATGGATCTTGCCTACCTTTAAAAGCAAAACAGGCAGAGGAAAACCCAGCCTCTCTGTGCAATCCATCCAAGCCCACCCTGGCCCTGTCCTCACTTCTCTAGAGCTGGCCACAGCAGGCAGGTGAGGGCTTTAGCTCAGTCATCCAATGAAATCTAATCCTGACACCAAAAAATGCGAGTAATAGGTTCACAGCCAACCCAGGGGGCTGATCTGGCTTCACACAGGAAGAGAATCACAGAATGGTTTGCATTGGGAGGGACCTTGATCATCCAGTTCCAAGCCCCTGGCACGGACAGGGACACCTTCCACTGTCCCAGGTTGCTCAGAGCCCCAGCCAAAGTGGCCTTGGACATTCCCAGTGATGAGGCATCTACAACTTCTCTGGGAAACCTCTTCCAGTGCCTCACTGCTCTCACAGGGAAGAATTTCTTCCTAACTTGCCCCACAAGAGCTGGTGCTGATACAAGTGAGGGGGCAGCAGCACTTCTTACCATGGGCTTTTCATCCCATGGCTCCCTAAAGCAATGTGCTGAGAGCACACTGGGAGCAGACTCAAGCTGTGCCTGGGTGGGAGTCAAGGATGTTCCATCCTTGCCCTTCAAATGTGTCCCCAACAAAGTGCCCCATCCCTGGGAGAGCTCCTGTCACTGCAGGGCTGCTGCTCTGCCCCACTCCTGAGCTCTTCCACCTGGCTGGTTCCACATGCACTATCAGCCTTTGAGGTGTGGGTTTAATTCACATTTAATCTGCCAAAGGTTTACAACATGACACTGTATTGTAGGCAAGAGGAAAAATCAATGTGTCCAGCAATGTTTACTGCAGCATAACAAACTCCAGGGAGGACTAAATGAAACCCAGCCTTGCAGTGAGCCTAAGAATCACTAAATCCAGGCTATTTTGGACTAAAAAATATAAGATGACCAGTATATTTAAAAGGACATTAACATCTTTGGCATCAGCCTCTCATCTTCACCAGCAGGGATCAGAACCCCCAGGAAACCTGATAATTTAAGAAATCAAGCAGGTCTATTTCCAAATTCCTGTATGCTGCATTCAAGTAGGACAAAGAAGCACATAGTGCAAGTAACTGAACACTTCTAGATTGTTTTTTAAACTTTTAATAGTCTAACATACTGTTAGTAACAGAGTTGGCCTTTCAAAATATATATTATTTTATTTCAACAATATTCCCTTAACTCTGTAGTTCTACTTGAAGACAAATCACTTGTTGCCATAAATACTGTGTTGTTTTCAAAACACTCTCGTGCTGGGTTACCTCTACAGTGCAACTGGGACCTGCTAGGACTTACAACATTTACTTCCTTTCTGTTAAAAAAAATGACATTTTTTCTGTAAAAACACAAAGTTTTACTGTATTAAAAAAAAAAAAAGAAAAAAAAAAAAGCTCTGTTGGCAGTTATTGAACATATTTCCACTCACTGTCTTCGGCAAAAGACTTCTCTGAGGTCCCTTTGAGTGGGTTTCACTTTGGGTCAGAGGGAAATCTGCTGTTCGGCAGCTTCTTTCTCCTTCACAGGATGAGAGCCTGGCTTTGAATGCAAAGTGGCCTGGCTGAGAGCCAGGCACACAGGCAGAGTAGTGCTCATGTATTTTTTATTACAACACAAAAGGAAACTCGGGTTACATAAGACGGGGCTTTGTAGTGCAGCTTTCTTTTTTAATCTGTAACAGAAAGGAGGGGAATGGTGTCCCCGTTCTGGGCTTCATCTGGTGAAAGATGGATGACACCTGCAGTGGCAAGGAGTCACCTGGCACCTGGCCACTGATTGCAGTGCTGGGGGAGACTTTTCCCTGCACAGATGTTGGGTGCTTTGCCCAGATGCCTGAGTGACCCCAACCCAAGAGTTGTACTTCACTAAAAAAGGAGTCCCTATCCTCTCGCTAAAAGAAACATTAATTAAAAAAAATGGAAATAAAGTGAACTAAAATCACAGCTGGATTGGTAGAACAGGTACAAAATCTCAACAGCAGCATTAGGGTGCTTCCAGCACGCAGCAGGGATGGTTGTCTCACATCAGGGTCCTACGGAGCACCCAGTGCTGCTCCAGGGAAGGTGCTGGGGACTGGCCCTGGCACTGGCAGGGCTCACACACCGAATTCCTTCCAGGTCTGTAAGGAGGCTCACTGTGGCCTGGAGGAGCCAGGCTGCTAATCACTGTCCTGGATACTGACGTAGACAAAGAGGGTGGAGGAGGAGTAGGGGTCTCCATTCTTGGTCAGGAGATGGATGTGGCGATAACCTGGGAGCAGAGAGATGGGAAATGGCCTTTAGTCAAGTTGGGAAAGCATTTGCTGATGTTTGCCAAGACCCTGCACAAACATCTCCCTGTCCTGGAGCATTTTGTTCCCAGCAAAGCAGGTCCCAGAGAAACAGCTCTGAGTGTGCCCAGGGTCTCTGGTGACAAGGGGGACCCTCCCCTAGAGACAGTTGCCCCAAAAACCCACTCTGACCCCAGCTGTGAAGGATCTGGAGCACTCATCCAGGACACTGGAGCTTCCCAAAGGGCTCAGGGGCTGTGGGGAGCAGGCAGCAGGGCCTTACCTTGCTTCAGACTCGTGAAGGGAAGGGTGTACTGCCCAATGAAGTCATTCTTGGTCGACATGTCAAAATCTTCCACCACAAACCGGACCAGGGCAAGTGCAGGGACCTCTATGTCAAATGTAAACTCTTCATTCCAGTTTGGGTTGAAGCCTGGCCACACAGACAAGGATGGAGGTCAGAGATGCTGGCAGTAAGAATGGCAGTCAGAGGTGTTTGCAAATGGATGGAGACTCTTCCTGACAGTCAGCCTAATCTGACCTAGAGCAAGGCTCTTAGGAGGTGCCAAGAGCCTTGTTCCCAGCTTTAATACTGTGATTTGCTACCTGGAATCAATAAATCCTTCAGCTTGGGCTGTTCACTGCAGACCTTGGTCCTAGAAAGGAGTGAGGTGCAGGAGAGGGGAGGAACTCAGCTCTGCTCCACAGGCTCTTGCTGGATGGTACATGGCTGTCTTTGGTTGCCATCGGACAGATGCAACCTTTTAAAGCCCTAAACCAGGGAAGGGAAGAGAGGAAAGCTGTGCTTTTGTGTTGAGACAGCCTTCTGGGGCCTTAAGCCTCTCCAGCTATTTGAGATACATCCATCTAAACTCCACTCTGTGCCCCAACCTCCCTGTCTGCAAGGAAAATTAATGAGGAGCGTCTGATGACAAAAAGCATCATCAAGTCTGGATAAGGGTCATGTGGCCCAGAATCACAAAGCAAACAAAACTGAGACTGACACACACAGAATGCAGAGCAAGCTCAGTGCCCTCTCCAGGCCATGGCAGGTTCAGTGTCAATAAACCACTCCCCAGAAGCAAACAGGAGAGGACATCCTGTTGGAAACCCTTCTGCCTGTGCACAGCAGAGACCAAGGACAGCAAAATGTCACCTGGAGCCTGCAGGGTTTGAGTGATTCAGGAGGAGGCAATGTTCTTTCATCTGGCCCTGAGATGGTCCTGGTGGTGTCTTGATGGTTTGATTTGCTTTCCACAAGGCAGCACACATCATTCCAGCACCATTCCAGCATTGTTCCAGCTAGAGAAGGGCTGGGAGTGCCCAGCAGCCCTGAGGAACAAGCCTGGCAGGTCTGCAATGTTCCCTACACAACTTTCACTTGACAGGCTGTAAAAATTATTGTAGGTGACGGAAATGGCCGTGAGCTTTTAGAAGCAGGGCCAGATTTACTCAAACAGGAAAGAGGAAAAGGGAAACATTGTTAGCAGGCAGGAAAATATGCACCAGCTTTCCAGTGCTTGGCTCTTACTCCACACAGAAAAGCAGAGTGTGTGTGTTTGTGCAGAAGGCCATAATATTCAAACCCTCAGTGCACAAAGGGAAGCCACAGCCACGTCTGACTGCTCCTCCAACTTCTGAGATATTCAAAATTCATCTGGGCAATACCCTGAGTAAATTTGTGTGGCCCTGCTTCAGGCAGAGGCTGGAACAGACACCTCTGAAATTCCTTGCAACATCAATCTTTTGTGAGTTTGTGACACTTTTGGGGTACAATCAGGTCAAATCCAACTGCAGGGAAGTAAAGAGCACTTCCAAAGCTTTAGCTCTGCAAATCTGGCAGCCAACCCCAAACAACTCTGCTGTTCTACAGGGAATTTCTATTTCCAAACAACAGATGAGGAATCATACCCCATGTATTTGCTTAGTGTGGGCAGGACTGGGTGCCCTGGGCAGGTCTGCCCACAGGGCAGCAGTCCTGCCAAAGAACAGAAAAGGTTCCTGCTCATGGCAGCAGAGCTTGGAGGAAAGCCCCTCACCGTTGTTTTCGATGACTTTGGTCTGCTTCTTGTTGTTGTCCTGTTGGACACCGTGGATCTCTATGGTTACCTTGGGATCCACGATGGAGTTCTTGCTTTTGTTCACCTTTGGCAGCTGCTGACCAGAGATTATCTGTGGAGGAAACAGGGGAAGAGGTCAGGACATCCCTAGAAAAGGGGGCTGTCTGGAAGATTCCCTCTCCTTTCCCAGGAGTGCAGGATCTGCTGGGAGAGGCTGGTGCTGCCCTTTCAGAGCTGCTGCTGTGACATCCTTCAGAGGAAGCTGTCAGGAGCTAAAGCACCTAAAGAACTTTGCTCCAGCCCAGCCAGCTGGCTTTGGGACAACTTTTCTGTCTGTTCCCACAGTGCTCAGCTGGCACTTGAAACACCAGAGGTGACTGCTGCTTGCAGGGTTCTGGAAGGACAGTGAGTGTTGCCATTAACACTGCCCCACATTAAACATGGGAGTAGATCCCTGCAGGATCCAAATCCATGAGAGCCCTCAGATGTGGGAAAACAGCAGGGTTAGGACAACACTGAAGGCAGGACCAGAAGAAGAAGGTACAACCTACACATCCCCCCAGAATGGTTGTTACTGAGATGATTCCCAACTTCTATTCTTACTTTAAGCAGGAGCTTCTTCTTTGTTCCCCATGTTCCTTCTGTGATGGATTTTGGATTGAATTTGGTTTGTTCATCCCGGAGGAATTCTGGCTTTAAGACATACCCAGAGAACCCATTGTCCTGGAACCGACCCTGGTACACATCCATTTCTGTGCCTGCTGTCTGGAAATTCAGGGCAACTGCAACATAAATAAATAACTTCAGTCACTCAGAGAAATCAATAGGAATCTTTTCATGTTAATTCTGTTCACATGAAACTTCATGGATATAAACATTGGCTTTTCCACGCTTCAAAAAGCAGTGCTAAACTCTGACCCTCACAGCCTGCTAGCCCTGAGGATTTCTTGCATTCAGAGATGACAGAGACAGGAGGAGCCATTACAGCCATCCTGCCTTCCCCAGGATCAAAAATCATCCTGCAATGAATTTATTTTACCTAGAGCAACTGCACCTTTTAGATAAACCTCTTCATTCCTATGCTGAAGGAGTTCTCTCCTGTAGTGAAGCCAGCAAATCCCTCTCAAATAGTTTCTCTGGCTACTTAGCCTCATTATAAAACCTCCTCTGCAGCCCAGATCTGCCTGTTTCCATTTGCCATCCTGAGGAGCATCGATGCCTCTGTTGTTTGGACTAGAGAGCTTCTCTTTGTCTGAACTCCTCAGGTGGTAGCACAGAAGCTGTGATCAAGCTGGGACCTCTTTAATGTCTGCTGCCCAGAATAGATCAAGCCTCACTGGTGTCCTACACCAGGCACATTCCTTGTATTCTTCCCAATTTGTCGATACCCTTTTTAAAGGCCTTGATGTAAAACCTGGATCAGTCTCTGTGATACATCACTGACACCACACAGAGAGTGCACATGGAACCCAGCAGCTCCTCAGGGCTCCCTTGATTTCCTCAAGGATTTTTTTAATTCTTTAGCAACATCTAAGACATCTCTTAAGATGCAGAAATTTATCCTGGCCACATTCCTTCATACCTGGTCATACTTGACTACTGAGAGCAATTTAAGGCACTACCCTATTTTTCCACCTGCAGCAAGACTTTGATAATTGCAGTACACTGGTTTTCCTGGCAGCTGAAAGTACTCAGGGCTTCCGAAAAATCTTATTTTAGGCGCCCAAATACTGAATTCAGGTCTGGCTCTCCCCATGGGAACTGGTGGTGCCTCCCAAGTACTGTCCTGAGGCCAAACAGGGCAAGGGGTGCTACCTGTACCCCCACAGGGCCGCAGGACCCACGGGGTACATGCTCCCTCCACCTTTGTTAATTGGCAATAACTCTGCTGACAGTGAAATTGCAGGGATTTGCACATTAATGTGCAGAAAAGCCTCTCCTAATGGATTTGTGCCGACAGAAAATGGTCTAGGGAAAGTCACTGGGGATTGTTTGGAAAGCTGGTTTCTCCCAGTGACTGCAAAGAGATTCTGCCTCAGCTGAAGCCCTCCAGAGCCAGGTCATGGTGACCCTGACAGGGACAACTCCAGGCTCCCAGGAACACCCACCAATCTGGCAGCCAACATTCCACAGGTCCACGGGGCTGTAGTTGGAAGAATCCGTCCTCCAGCCCGCAGGGTAGATCCGGCTCAGGTGCCTGATGTTGTGATGGATAAAACTGGTTCCTACAGAGGAAGGAAAGAACAGAAGGAAAGGGCCTTTTCAGTGGTGGGGTGACTTTTATCTCTTCTTGCTGCTGCTGTGTGTTCCCCTCAGCCTGGCAAGTCTGGCTGAACCACCTGTAAAATGCCCTTCTTGGTGACAGCCTCGAGGATACAAAGCTCTTCCCACTTTTCTCAGTGACATGCTTGACCAGAGACACAACCCATGTCTTTGGGATGCCTTTTCCACCAGCAGCTGTCCCCTTTTGGGGAACAGGGACAGAGGAACACACATACCAGACTCCTGGGCCAGCTTCAGAGCTTTGCTCTCTGAGAACGATGACATCTCATAGAAAGCCCGAGGATGGTTGGGGTCATCAAAGCCTTCAAAGTGAACACTCTTGCAGTAGACAACTATGTCTGACAGCTCCTTGGCCAGCTTCAAGGTGTCACTCTAAAAAAAAAAAGGTTTGTGGGGAGTTTTTGTGTTTTCCCTTATAAGGACCCCTGGAGTTTCTCTTCTCCACCACTTCTACAAAAAAAGATGCACACTCTCAACACTCAGGAGCTGGTGTGTACCCTCTGTGTCACCCTGTGCAGGAATGGTTGGGGAAGAATTCCCCCTTATTTGTGGGATGCCCTTCCCTGCCGCTCTCTGCAGGATCATTTGTATTTCAGTACCCACGTCTGTCTCCAGGTGCTAAACTCTACAGCAGAGCCTTGGCAATGACTTTTCCTGATCCCAGGCAAGCAAACCTGGAAATAAAGGGAACAGAAGGGTGTTTGGGGCTTTTTTCCCCCTTGAACTAGGAAGTAGTCACAATGCTTTGATAACTCCAACTCCACAGCCATATTACTGGTGCAAGTGAGAGTCCCCAACTCCCATCAGGGGCACAAAAAGAAAGTGGCAGATGTCAAAACAATGTACATGTTATTGATAGAGAGCAGAGAAATAAATAAGACCCACAAAGAGTGAGCAACTCATCAAAGGGAAACATAGATCAGACCAGATGCAGAGGTAACACCAATCAGCTTTGCCATCAGTGGGGCTGAATGTGTCTGTGTGACCTGTGAAGCCACCCTGTGAGGGACATGGCAGGCATATCCCAAAATGTCACTGAAAAAGCCAAAGTCATGGCTGTCCCATGACAAACAGATTTCTGGAAATATGACAGACAGATTGCACACATGCTCTTCCTCTGCTTCCATAAATGCTACATGGTCTGTCCCCACTGCAGCCTCATTTTAGAGCAAGAAGCCAACCTTTTGGCTTGGCTGGTTCTGCAAGATCTCTGTTTGTGCTTGGGACACAGATCATTAAGCCCCAGGATCCTCAGCCCCAGCAATTTCAACAATTCACCCTTACATATCCCCAGCTGAATAGCTGAAACCACACTGAGAGCTGTCTTGGCTGGGGACACATGAAAAATTGTATTTCAACAGCTTTTCTTTTTTTATTTCTTTAGGTGTGGTACAAAACCCAGTGATCTCTTCTTTCACTTACCTTTCCCTTCTGCTCTACCTTGGTCTTCACAGATTCATCCTCAATTTCAGCTGCTTCATCTTCATCAGAGACATCCTCAGCCTCCAGGTTGTTGTTGCCATTGACGGGGTCCTCCTGCCTGCTCAGCTTCTTGCCTTTCACCAGGATCTTCCCTTTCAATTGCTGCACAAGGAAAAGTGGACAAAACACCTGGTGGTTAAAGGTTCTGACCACCCTGAAGCCCCTCAGCTGTAACCAGTGCTTTTACCACCAGTGACTGGTTATTACCCAGAGACACAGGGAAAAATAAGTCTGTTTTTACAGAGAGCACAAGCCATGAGTGTGAAAACCCCAGAGAGCGCAGAGATTCCTCTGTGCTATAGAGCTGGCCATGCCCTCAACCAGACAAATGAAACAGTTGTGCTGTTAAAGACAATTTAAATATACCCTTTTTTTTTTTTTTTTTCAAGGCAGAGCCTGGAGGTCTGAGCTGCTGGAAGAAATTTGTGGCACCATTTTTGCCCCTCTGTGTGGCCTGTTATTTAACCCACCCCTTGGTCTGCAGTGTGTGGTTATAAACCTGTGCACAACTCTGGAAACTGAGACCCAAGCAGGGACTGAGGCAGTGCAGCCTCTGCTCCACAGATATTTTAATGGGGAGAGAGGTCCAGTAAGTCCTGGCCAGGTGCCTCATGCACAGCAGACATGGATTTTTAATACATATGGCATTTTGCAGGTGACACCTTTGGGTGCTGAGAGCCTCAGGAGTTCCCAGACCCTTTCCAAAGCTAAATCCTTTTCAGGGAAAGCTTCTCCTGGCACTGCTGGGATGGTACAACACTGACCACAGCCAGCAGCACGCACCAGGGCATCACAGCTGGCTGCAGAGGAGTGCTGGGAGCACCTGCCTTGTGCTGAATCAGCTCTCTCCAGCCTCTTTCATGTGAACCCTTCACCACTGATGTATCCTCTGTGCAAGCCCTGGCTGTGGGAGGAAGCTGGAGCCTGGAAAGGGATGATTTAGAGCCCAAACAAGGCAGCAGCAAGGCTTGGGACAGGGAGAAGTATAGAGAAAGGTGAATGGGGGGATCTCCAGGTGTGTGGATTACAATCAAGAGCACCACTAGACTGGCAGCTGCCAGGAACAGGAGATTTGCTGCCACCTGGATGTGTTTGGTACTCCTGGCTTTGGAGGGTATGAGTTATTCCAGAAAAATGCCATCTGGGAATCACAACCCCTCAGTCTGTGTAGCACATTCCCCCTTCCTCAGCAACACCCTGTATTTACCTTTCCTGCAACAGCAAAAGCAACAAAACCCCACCACAATCAAATGATGGGACTGTGAAAAAACAAGAATCTTTTATAAAACAACACAGACATTTTCAAAGGACCCCATTCCCCATTTGCACCCTTTGTGGGTTCAAGCAAATTGCATCACACCTTTCCAGAGACCAGCCCCACTCCTCACCACCTGGCAAAGCTGTGGATGAGGCTGAGTTTGAGCAGAAATCCAACACTGGCACCTGAGGCAGCAGCCAAGAGCATTTTTATTCAGCTACCACAAATGTTTACACTGAGGCACTTTCCCTGTCACTCAAATGAACAGTCAGAGCACAGAAATATCCTCCTCCCATCCCCAGACCATCCTCCCAGGCAGAGCTGTGCTCTGCTTCTTCACATCCTGGGCTGGGAGATGTCAGCTCATCTCCAGATCCTGACTCCAGCCTCAACACCCACTGTTCTTCACCACAAAATCCAGCTCTGTGTGAGCATTTGGGACGGACAAGGCTGGAAGGATTGCACTGGGGACAGCGAGGAAAGGCTGAGAGCAGCTCCTCTTGTCCCCTGCAGGCTGCAGGTACCATCCTGGTATTTAATATATTATCTGCCTCTGCTTTCTAATGCCCCACAAGAAATGTTACTGCCTTCCCTCACAGCTCAGCAGTGGAGAGCTAAGGATAAAGTATTGGGGGCAGCCTGCTTGATTCTCAATTACCAGCAGGTAATTAAGCTTTTTAAGCTTCTCCCATTCAGCCTGCACAGCAAGTGGGAGGTGAAACTCCTGGCATGGACCAATCCTACTTGGCTGAAGAACATCACAAGGGATGGCACAGCAACACAGCCTCCTCACCACAGCCCCCAGCAGCAGGTCCTCAGTGCTGCTGTTATCCTCTCTAGGCTGTGGTTCCTCTGGAAAACCTTGGATATGGTGCAGATGCTCCCCGTGGGCACAGGACACTGCTCCTATGCCTGCTAGGGAGAGTAGGCCATGTGGCACCTATCTCAGAGGAGATCCATTGGCTCATTTGTCCACAAGAAGGGGTGAGACTCACCCCAAAGAGGCATTTTCATCCCCATTTCCTACAAAAGGTGCTATCCTGTAGCAGCATTGCAGTGAACCCCCCCTGCAGAGGAAGCAAAGTCCTAAATCTGAGAGTTTATCTTCTTTATCAAGGTTTTAAATAAGCTGATACAGACAGTGACAAACACAGACATGCCCTTGCTCCTTCTCTCTTAGTTTCCCTTCATGTGATATTAAGTATTTCTAGCCTGAGGCAAAAGACACTCAGCTCATCAGTTCAGCTCTGCTGAGCAGATCCCTTGTCTTAGGAGGAAGCAATAGCTGAAATACTCAATAAATGTTCTCCAAGTAGACCATAAAGCCATTCCAACTGTCTGTGGGAGGTTCAAGGTGGAGTACAACCCCAGGAAAGGCTACAAGGACATTGGACTGCACTGAGAACACACAGTGGAGTGGCTGCTGGAGCAGATGCAACTCTTCTTCACTTGCCCTATAAATGGCATTCCCTAGTTCCCCTGAAGTGCAGCTCATCTGCTCTCCCACCTTTACCACTGCAAACTGAACAAGCTCAGCTCTGCAGGTGAAATGGTTCTGACAACATTGGGATATGGAAACCATCTTAAAGGGAGGCACTGATCTTATCAGGAACAGCAGAGCTGTAATGAGCAGAGGATTTTAAAAGATCTGCATACACAGGTTAATCCCACCTGAAAGCTTCCTGCCCCTAAGAGCAACCTGAGAGCCAGGGCTAGGTCTGAATTCCAGTTTTCATCTCAGTGGGAATGGAAGATTTGTAAAGTGATCCACCTCAACAAACTTTCTGTGGCTTCAGTACCTCCTTTAGAGTCAACAGAGAAAAGCAGACACTCCCAGGGTGTGATTCCTCCTCTGTTTGGACAAACACTGAGGAGGAGCTGGACAGCACCTCCAACTCCTCTGTTTCTCCAAAGGAGCTCTAAAAGTGCTCAGGAACACAGATACATGGGGTCTGAGCACCACCACCTGGCATCCCACCCTCAGGATGAGGAGAGCCACCTCTCCAGACTTCTGAGAAGCTGTGAGCAATAACATGTTCACATTCATGAGGAAATGCTCAGATCAGACACACTGACTGATATCACATCTCCATCTGTGCATGTCCTTCAGCTGCAAACTCGTGTTGCACCAGCAGTGAGCAGCACCAGAGGATGAAGAGAGCTTCCCTCTCCAGGAAAGGGGAAGGAACACATTCCTGAAGAAAGCTTTGGAGGATTGAAGGAAACTCAGCTCAAGAACTTCAGGCAAGAAGATGCACTGCAGACAAGACTGACACAAGCTGGGCTAAGGCTGGAGAAACAGAGATGTGCAGAGGGACCTGAAGCCACATTGACACAAAATGTGGGGGTGATGCCCAAAGCCACTGTCCTCACAAACAAGGAATTCCAGCAACAAAGAACTGTAGGGGTTTCAGACACACTCAGTACACTGAATAGTTCCAATAGGAGCAGTTTTAGTCTCATTCCAGGACTTTGCAGCATTTCCAGCTGGGATGTAAGGACGAGCCAAGGGGCCCTGGCAGATCAGGGATGGGACAGAGGGACAACAACCCACCAGCAGCAGAATGGATCAGCTCCTCCCTACAACCCTGGTGCTGCCTGGAGCTTTTATGTGGCTTTTGGCCTTTCATCCAACAGCCTTTAATTCACAACTGAACTAAACACAGCAGCTTGGGGGAGATATTTAGGGTAGCCCAACACTGCTCCTGAATGGAGCCTAATAAATCAGATTTCTGCCCCAGGCTGTGCTATGAATCGTTAGCACAAATCCAAACCATGTCAATCTTCCTTTAATTACTGACTATTTTTTTTTTCCCCTGCTGACACAATCGGCAGCAATCCTTCAACTGTTTGTGTTTACAGCCTCCAGCCCTTTGCCCAGTGGCAGATCCCACCCTTTTCCTGATATAAAAAAATACTTTGTTGTCCCGGCTTTCCTCATCTACACGTCACCAGAGAGTGGAGAAGCCAAGAGATTCCTGGTTTGTTTGTTTGTTTTTCCCTCATGTTTCAGATTCAATATATTTTACATCCAAAAAATTTCAGCATTTCAGCCCTTTTCACTGTCCTACTTCACACAGCAGGAAGGCAGAGGAAAAGTACCAGGAAGAAAAGGATAGGTGTTGCAACATCGACAATTTTTCTCTGTTTAAACCAAATGGATCAATCCCTGCAATGGAGCAGGTCAGCCCAAATCCATTGCCTAGGGTAGATCTGGGCACTGTGCTCAGCTGGGGCCATGTGTCTGTTCAGGCAATCAAAATCAGGTTAGATGAGCACAGGCATGGAAAAAACATCTTTGGGAAGCTGGGGTCATCCCCTTACACTCATAAATCACACATTGCTTTGCTTGGTGTTTCTCCTTCCTTTCATCATATCAGCTGAAAAGCCATCAGCAGTTTTCCTGATCCTGCACCAGGATAAATAACAAGTCAGGAGGGGACACTGAAGACATATTTTTCCAACTCAGTAAGAGCCTGCAAAGCCTGATCTCTGTGCTGGGAGTGTCCTCACCCTGGGAGAGTCACTTCTCCCAGTGGAGGCACCTTGTCTGTGCAGAGACAAGATCCTGCTGAAGCAGCAGCGGTAAAAATTACAATTCATCCTAATTTATTGCCCTGGTGCTTAGGGACGAGCCCAGAGCAGCTTCCCTCTGTGCCAGGCATTGTGTCAAACGAGGCATGCCACTCCCAAACAAAAGGGGAAAGTCAGAAAGGGAAAGGAGATAAAGCAAGAGGGAGAAAAAATATAGAAGATATTCTGGATGGATTGTTTTTCTCTCCTTTCTCCCCTGCTGACTGCCAGCTTTATCTCACCCACAAGCTCCTTCCAGCTCTGACTAGGCATGTTCATCCAATTTTTGGTAAATGAGCAAAGAAATGTAATTTAAAGGGAACTGCAGCTAACTGTACAGGAGTCTGTTTCTGCAAAGTGCAAAGAAAGATAGAAAGACAGAAAGCACAAACCACATAGGTGGAAATAGATTAATGTTTACTTTTGGCTCCTGTTTTGGATACATATTTTTCCTATCAAGATTCCATTTCCAGTTTTTTTCTGTTGGCTAATGATGTTACAGTGGTGGCCACTGTTGAGGGCTGTGGGTCTCCTTCCTCTTGCAAGGCCAGGGCTCAGCTCCCAGCCTGACAGCTGCCCTGATTCCTGGGAATCAAAGGGGCATCTCTAGGCAGTCTCCTGCTTCCCTTTTTCCTCCATGGACCCCTCCATCCCCACCAACCCCAGCCATTGCCATTGGCTACCCCAGGACATTTTGTGTCTAATACACCTTCAGGCTACTTGCAGTGGTTTTCTCCTTGAGTTTTGAGCTTTGCACTCAACAAGAAGAAAAACCTCCCTCTTGTCCAACCCTCAGAAGGCAGAAAATGCTGGAGTGGCTTTGCTTACCTCTGGGGAGGGGAACTGGGATTTGTTTCCATCCACTGGGGCAACCAAGAGCATGTCCTGCAGGATGGTGGTCATGTGCTGGGCCATGACCTTCTGCTGCTCCACGCTGCAGTGGTTCTCCAGGGAGATGATGACAGGGTAAGGTGAGGTCTGGAACAAGACAGCAACACACACACCATCAGTGAGCTGTGCAGTCTCACCAGCCTGGAGAAACTGGTGTGATCCCCAGGGCTGTTTTCTTTGGGAATGAGTGTGTCAACAGCAGGTGGATATTTCCTAAAGCAAGGATTTGTTAAAAATGGACAGATTTAACTGTGTAGTAGTTACTCAGATCTGTGCTGATGCCTTCCAGAGATGATGAGCCAATGGAGAAGGCACCAGGATGGGTCAGGATTGCCTCTCACAGACTTTCTGGGCACTCCCTGTGCCTCCATTCCCCACTTGCACTGTGGGTCAGAGCATCTTCCTACCCACCTTCAGAGGAAGGACTGGGAATGGGGATTTAAAATCACAGTTTGCTCAAATCCTTAAGTGATATCAATCCTTCCTCCACTCCTGCATAGGCCTGATCTGGTTCCCTGTGCCCCAGGTCATTTTGTGGGCTGAAGGCATTGTCACTATTGTCACTGTCACTCCTTTATGGCCCCAAATAAAACTTGGCACCAGATCCTAAGTGCACTGAAGGAAAACAGCAGACAGTCCAGAGAGTCTGGACAGAGCTAAGGTTTCCTGAAGCCTGCTGCCATACAAGACTCCAGCCCTGCTCATCCCTTATAAAGCAGAATAAAAGCAGTCCTTCACATCCAAAACATTCACATGGGTTCCTCTAACCAAGAAACAGACCCTGAGACATCAAAGCCACATAAATCAGGGCTTGCTGGTGTTTCCCACCAGGTAAGCTCAGGATTCTGGGCATCACTGTCCTTGCAGTGGGGTCCAGGATGCAGCTGTGCTGGACAGGTTCAAACTCATCCTCAGATGTGCTCTCCCTGTCCAGCAACCCCCAGGAATGGATCTCTGCAGGAAGCAGAGCATAGGTGCCTGGACAGAAGGACACTTCTTGTCCCCACGAGAAATGCTAAGGTGAAGCTTTCATTGCTTCTGCTCTGTGCTGGAAGAGCTCTACTGGGTTGTGCAACATGAGAAGAAGTCCCTGATCCTTACTTTGAATGCATAGTTCTTGATGGCCTTAATGACATCGCTGAAGAGGATCTTGGAGGTGAGAGTGTAGCCGTGATAAATGACGGGCTCTGAGTTGGGGCCATCCCAGCAATCCAGCTCCACACAGCGACAGCCTTTGGTGAGGGCTCTGGAAACAAAGAAGGGACCTGTTGGCTTCTGCACCTTCTGCTCCATCTCCAGGTGAGGGCACACCAGGCACGGGTGCTGCCTGGGAAGACTGAAGGAAGTTCAGCAGCAAGGGAGAAGAAAGGAGCTTGGAAAACCAGGAAAGCAGATAAAGGATGGGAGGAGGTGAAATCAGTGTCAGCAAAGAGAGCTCAAGGTTGAGCAAGGAAAGCACAGAAGGATCTGGGAAATAAGGTGGTGAAAGTCCAAGGTTGAATTATCCAAAGAATAAGACATAGTGAGTGCCAGATGAGAAAGGACACTGATGACTGTGCCCCAAGTCTTTCCCCAAAGATGGTGAAGAGAAGAGAAAATCAAGAGTGGCTGCAGGGGAAGAATGACAGTCAGCCTTAGAAGCCAGGTCTCAAAGTTTAGAAGATGTGATTTCATCTAGATTTGATACGACATGAGGGATGAATCCTCAGAGCTGGGAGGGAGGGAGGGAGCTGTGGGAACTCCACCACAGCTGAGGAGACTGCTGGAGGCCAGTTTCCTAAACTGAGTCTACAGACTGAACTTCCATGTGGAATTCCCACCTCTACATATCCATACTTCCATTTAAATTTATTTTCTAATGTAGATTCCCCAAACCTCACCACCTTATCTATCTAGGAGGTGATCTTGTCTCTTTACAGTAATTCCCTAAACATTTCAGATTACACAACTCCTTTAGCTCATTGCAATAGCATCACAGAATGGTTTGGGTTGGAAGGCACCTTAAAGACCATCCAGTTCCAACCCCCTGCCATGGGAAGGAACAGCTTCCACTAGATCTGGTTGCTCAGAGCCCTCTCCAGTCTGGCCTTGAACACTTCCAGGGATGGAGCATCCACAGCATCTCTGCAAAACTTGTTCCAGAACAATGAGATTTACATTTTTTTACTCTGTACAACCCAAACATACATCTATAATTTTAAGACTCTGTAAAATTAATTCAAAGAGCTACTGAGAAGTAACTTGTGCCAAGTTTCACTCTTGATACTTTTGACTCTGTGACTCCAGTCAGTCATTGCTCCTGAGAAAAGTCATAAACAAAGGCAGGATTGCAGCTGTTGGCTGGCTCATAAGGAAACACTGATAAAACAAGGGGTAAGGTGAGGTGGGTGTGCAAATCGCTCAAGGTCACTGCACCATGAGACATCAGCCACTGTTAAAGGCAGACACAGGCAACACCTAATGCACAGTGCAGGGCTGCTGTGGGAATATCTGAGAGGCTAAAAGGGGACCAGGTCTAAGTTCTCCTCACTCTGCTCCACCAGCTCACATCTCACCTTTTTTTTTTTTTGGTTTTTTGGNTTTTTTTTTTTTTTGGTTTTTTTTGGTTTTTTTGGTTTTTTTTTATTGCTCAGAAATAAACCCCTGCCTGGCTGTGGGGACAGTCCCTGCCATGGGCCTCTCCCAAAAGGCAGGGCAGAGCACAAGCACCATGACACTGAGCATCATTTTGGCTCCTTCCAGACCTGCAGCTCTATCCCAGGAATCTTTGTATCTTGTAAGCTCCTTGCACTCTCTCATGCCATATTTTGGGAATGCAAAACCCCCTCAGCATCATGCTTTGACAACACCAGGCCTGAGGGCTGTAATCCAGCCTCCATGTGACTACAGATATTTTATACTGCTTCCAAATTATTAATTATACATCCTACACTCAGGTGGACACCAGATGAGACTGGGGTCAAAGAGCTGTGAAAAGGAGGGCACAGCTCACCTGGAAACATGAGCCAGCCCACACTACCTGGTCTGGTGGGAGATTGCTTCATAAGGAGACACTCATGTCTTCTGCAGGAAAGAGGTTAACCTCCTAAACACACACAGACACAAACACACTCCTTTGTGGCTTTCTTTTTGGGTCCCTGGTGGTATTTGTCAGGACCAGAGAGTGTCAATATGATT
>PYHW01009766.1:49009-75534 GCA_013186435.1 Turdus rufiventris | reverse complement strand
AAAAAAAAAAAAAAAAAAAAAAAAACACAACACCTCAACAACAGTACTTCTCACGTAAAGCTTTTGGCCAGAAAGGGAAATATTGCAGCTACAACCCCTGACGTTCTCTCTTAACTTCACTGCTCGTGACTCAAGGATGCAGCCCCTGTGAGTCATCCCTGGTGCAGCGTGTGAAGCTTCTCAGGCTGCCACAGAACGTCACCTCCCTGAGCCTGCAGGAGAGACACAGGGCAGGAGGTACCAAAGCACCATCTCTGGGCCCCACTGCAGCACTCCTAAACTAAATTGACTCGTTCAGCCTTTTCCTTTTGCTTTTGAATTCTGTTTCTCTACCAGCTGCTCAAAAGGATGATTCACTGGAAAGTTTTCAACCATCCCCACAAATCCCCAAGTTGAGAGAGTTTTTAAAGGGATTGAGTCTGGCTTAAGTGAGCTCACATTAGGGATTACAGCTGGTTTAAGAAAATACTTTCAAAAATCAATTTCACTGAAAGCAGCAAATGCCTTTTGGCTTTTCTTTTTTTTTTCATCTACATGAGATCTGATTTTTGACCACAACTAAACAAGACAGTGCTGCTGCTCTGCCCCCTTTGGCTCTCCTTCCTCACACCACAGTGATGCTCAGCAGTGAACTGCCTCAGAATGAACTGTTTTCCCTGGCACAAATCTTTTCTCTACCCCAAAACTGTTAATCCAGCCACTTTAACTCTGTTTCTGGAGGCCAAGGAGAAAGCACTGTAAAAGCCTCATGGGCCAAAGAAGCATCCACCCTCCCATGGCCCTACACATCAGTTAGGATAATGAGAGCAGCAGCGTGTTTGTGGATCTGCTTGTAGCTCAGCCACAGGAAGGAGCAACCTGTGTGGTGAAAAATGGATTTTTAAAGGTGCTTCTGAGCAGCCCTTGGTGCCCAGCACTCCTGTGATTCTGCTGCAGGCGACCAGAGAGTACACACAGGGCAGAACATGATTATTGGAAAACTGACTTAAGGTCAGTTAACTGACTTAAGCTTTGAGGGCTTTTGGAAAAAAAAATAAAAAATAATGCTCTGGGCCCTAAATGGAACATACTGAAAAATAAGGAACTATTGACAATAAGGAAAAAATGGATTATTCTCTGAGATCAGAAACCATCTTGGAAGGACAGCTTATCCCCAAAGCCCTGTTTGGATAATGCAGCTATGAAGTCAGCATCTAATTTGAAATCCCAGTTGTTTAAAATAAAGACAACAGAGGAAGGTACTGCCCCAGGTATCTGATCCACGCAACATCTGCTCCTGTCACAACTCTGATAGTGGTGTTTTTAAACTTCAAACATCTGAGATTCTCCTGCCAGTCCCCAGTTTTATCTACTGGACTCCATCACACAATGGTTTACAAATAGCTTTTCCACATGCTCATAAGAATGCCAACAGGAATAACAAGAAACTATCCAAACAAAAACATAACCTTTACCCAGATTTCCCTCCTGTGAGGTGCATCATTGCTGTCAGATGCTGCAGATAAGATTAGACCTGCTGCTAAACCTCCCAATTTCCAATCTGCTCATCCTTTTTTCCATCCTGAAAAGGGAGCTTATCTGCAGCTTTTGAAAGGCTTTGTCCTGGAGAGCAAAGCCAGTGTCTGTTAACAAGGAAGCGTCACCCTCTGCAGAGACTCACCCTGGAGTCCCTGATTTTGGGTCTCAAATCATGACCCTGCACTCTTCCTCTGATGGGAGAGCCTTCACACTGGACCAAATGAGAAGACAGATGTGGCGATAGAGCCAGAGGCCACAACACGAGCCAGGGGAAATCCACTCTGTACCTGTACCCAAAGCAGCCTGGTGAAGTTACAACTCCAGAATAAAACTCAAACACAGTGATCACTCTGAAAACTCATGAGTGGAAGGTCTCAGAGGATCAATAAAAGAGAAAGGCAAGGAGAAACATGACCAGAAGGTTGAGGGACTTGATTTTGTCCCTCCTGGTTGAGGGAAGTGATTTTATCCCTCTCCTCTGCTCTCATGACACAACACCTCCAGTACTGCAGCTCCGGGGTCTCCAAAAATGTGAATCTGTTGGAGCAAGCTCACAGGAAGCCACAGAGATGCTCCAAGGGCTCGAGTCCTCTGCTCTGGTGACAAGGTGGGAGAGCTGGGGGTGTTCAACCTGAAGAGAAGCTCCAGGGAGAGCTCAGAGCCTCTCTCAGCACCTAAAGGGGCTGCAAGAGATCAGGGGAGGGACTTTTGACAAGGGCCTGGAGTGATGGGACCAAGGGGAATGGTTAGATTAGTTATAAGGTAGTGATTCTTCACAGTGAGGGCCCTGAGGCCCTGCTACATCCTACCCACAGAAGTGTGGTTGTCCCACCCCTGGAAATGTTCAAGTCCCTTCCAACCCAAACCATTCTGTGATTTTAGGGAAATGGATCTCTTTGGTGTTCTGGCTTAGGACTTGGCAGGGGTCAGTACCCATCTCTCTTGGTGTGTCCAGAGCACCAGGGTGTCCCCCCAGCCCTCCCAAGGGTTTGGCACCAGGAGTGCAGGCACAGGCTCACATCCTCCCAGGACACAGCCTAGCCAGCTCCCACAGCCAGTCTGGCCAGAGCCTGGCCAGGACAAGCTCTGCCTCTACTGGCTTGTCTCCATTGCTGTTACCCTGATGACAAAATAAAATTCTTTCCCTGGGAAAGGTGTGCCTGCATGGAGAGTGAAGGAGCAGGCACATGCTGTGAGCAATCAGGTTCCACTGCTCCATCACCACGTGTCCCTGAGGACACTCCCAGGGCACAGCAGGTTCTCCTGCCCACAGTGGCACTGCCTGTCTGTGCCCAGCAGTGTGGCAATGCCGGCTGTGCCCAGTTACCAAAGTGTACCTGGAGTGCTGTAAATCAACACCCACACTGACACACCCCCAGCCTGTGCTCAGAGCCCAGCTCAAAGCATTTGATCTCTTCTTTATAAAACACAGTTTCACTCCTTCTCCACACCACTGCCACAGCCATGGCTCCCCCAGGAATTCTCCAGGCAAACATCAGGGTACCTGATGCACAAGGCTCCTTCCCATTTACTTCCAAGGACTGGGTGGGGTCAGGAGTGGTGCTGTAGGTGCTCTCAGACCCCATAATTCAGAAACTGCTGGCTCAGAGCACAGGAAAGGGAGCTCTGAAAGTCATTCTTCTCAATTCACGCCCTTATTTGATTTAGAGCGAGTTATATTAGCAAGATGTATTATATAGAGAGAGATATATTTATCTGGGAAAGGACTTTGGTTTTATATGGGACAGAGCTCAGGGAGCAGACATTCACTGAGGACTTTCTGTTTGTTGTTGTTATGATGGGTTATTGCACTGGGACACCTGAAGAGCCCAGGACCCACCAGGTTGGGCATCCAAACAGCCAGGAAGGGACAGCCTCCAACCCAAAGCCTCAGGGAGGTCTCACTGCAGCCTTCCCCTTCTATAAAAAAGGAGGGAGAGGGACTTTTCACAAGGGCAGATAGTGATGGGCAAGTGAGAACAGTTTTAAACTAAAAAAAGAGAGATTTAGATTAGATGTTAGAATGAAATTCTTTATTCAGTGTGTGACAAGACACTGGAACAGGATGCTCAAGGAAGCTGTGGATGCCTCATTCCTGGTAGTGTCCAAGGCCAGGCTGGATGGGGCTTGGAGTAACCTGGTCCAGCTGTCCTTGCTGGATTTGGAACTGGATGATCTTTAATGTCCCTTTCAGCCCAAACCTTTGTGATTCTATGATTCAAAGCCTTTTACAGTTAGTTAGAGGAAAGAGAAAGAAAGAGTGTGGAGAAGGAAGCACAAAGAGATTCAATGAGGTGCCCAAGAGGAGACTCTGGCCATCAGAGTTACAAACCGAATGTATTTTACCCTGCTACTTCACTCCTCCTACTGGAAATCTTATCACTGATTGTGGGAGGAAGGGAAGTAATTTGAAAGACCCACCCTTCATTTAGTTAATTGTGATCATTACCAAAGAAACTGTGCAATTAACACATTTCAACACGCCATAAAATATATTCCATGTCACTAATTTATCTCCTGGATTTACAAGACCACAATGATAGTGAAATAAGAGAGAAAAAACATCGGAAAATATGGAGAAAATATGGAGAAATGTGTCAAAAAAATAAGGAATGAGAAGAAAAAAAAGATATAAACAGACACACCCTCTGCCTGATTCCATTTTTACTGCACAATTGGGTTCAATTGTGGTTCTAGTTATGGTGCCAAGCTGGGTGCTGCTGGAACTGAATGCTTTTTCCTGTGCCATATAATATGATTGTAGTATCTGAACTTTTAACAGGGCAGATCCTGGGTTTCTGAGATAAGTATGAGAATAGGATTTCTCTCCCAGAGACATCTCCTGTCAGCCCTTGGATTTTCACATCTCTGTAGTTCCCTTGTGAGGCTTAAACGCCAATTTTTTCTGGGGTTGCAGGCAGGAAAGGAGCGACAGGCACACACCACACCACAAATGCTCACAGCATGTCTCACACCGAGCATTAGGGCTCAGGCACCTGAGTGACCTGAACAATTTGGGGAGGAAACGAGGCAGGCAGGGCTGCTGAGACCAGCACAGCCCACCCCACAACCATCTGAGGCAGCAGCTTGGGCAATGTGACCATTCCTGACACGGCAGATTCCTCACTTTGTGTGTCACAGGAGGAACGAAGGACCTGCTCTCATTGCTCCAAACCTTCCTTCCACACCACATAAAGGTCCTGGCTCAACCCAGGCACCTATGACAAAGCAAACTTTACTCACAGATCTGGGACTCTGGGGATCTCAGCACCTTCTTTGACTCCTGCCATATGGTCTTGCAGTCCTCCTGGAGCTTATAGAACCGCTCCTTCCTCCAGGAGCTCGACTTCACTTTGAGCAGATGGCTGCCTTTCAGGAGGAACTTCAGGTCCTTGTCATCTTTGAGGCCTGTGGAGAAAACAGAAGTGGTAATGTTTTAAGAGATAACTCAAGAAATGATGCTCCAAGAGTTTTTCCTTCCACAGGGGCAATCAGGTCTGGGGAGGAGAGCAGAGCAGAGAGAGCCAGAAATCCTCCACACCACGATCACAGAAGAGGCTGAAGCCTTGTATGCTTCTCACATTGAGTCTGAAGACTTTGTGCTATAATTCTCAGGTGTTTTACAAAGATAAAATATCTCCTTCTCAGCAAATACTGTTAGAATGCAAAAACTACACAGAACAAAACCAACCACAGAACAGTAAAAGTAGAGAAAGGAAAATTGCATAACTTGTAACTGGAATGCTGTCAGGAATTTTCAAGTGATTTCAAATCTTTTCTGCAACAAAATTTCCTTTGCGGAAACAGGAACACACAAAGATATCTCTCATCCTCCTCTGGCAAGCAGTGCCTTCCTACCCACGTGGGAATTTGGCAGATCAGACGAAGCTCAGGGGACAGAAGTTTGGTGACAGGCAGCACCAGATCACTAAGGCAGCCACGATGCCCTCATTGCTCAACCATCCAAAGGGTTTTTGTCTTTCTTACACCACCAGGCCAATGCAATGTCAAGTAATAACAACCAAACCTTCTGGTTGTGGGAACTTCAGATTTCACAACTTAGCCCAGATTCAGCAGGGCACTTAAGACATCTAGAGAGGAAACAGGCACCCAGTGAGACTCTGAAAACACAGATTTGGCATCACCCAGTGAGACTCTGAAAACACAGATTCGGCATTCTACGTGGTTTTGAGTGTCTCAGCAGAACATGACTTCCACGTACCTAAATACCTGGGAGAATCTGTTCCTCAAACCAACCATTAATTACAGATCTGAAGCATGCAGACTGAGGAGGGTGAGAGCATGAAACACAAGAAACACACCCTGGGCTTTCTGTAATAGGCACCTTGCAGCCCTGGGACAGTGCATGAAAGGTTGGTTCAGAGCTGGGGAAGCAGCGTTTAACTCTGCAGTGCTGAGCATGCACATCCCAGCTCAGAGGAAACTTTTCTAGCCTTACCTTGACAGTGCAGGCAGCCACCTGCAGCCACCTGACCTCACCTCCAGGGAAGTTCCTCAGTACTATACAAACATAATGTGGAGTCTCACAAATTACATTTTTTTCACTGCAGTGCCCCCTGTGACACTGGGTTGGTTTCTTCTCTGGGAGACACAGCTGCTTTGAATAACTAGCTTTTAAACAAGGCAAGACAATAAATTATCAGGCATCACTTCAGACCTGCTTGAAAAACAAAACCATGAGATCCAAGTGTCCAAATTCCCAGAGTCCTGACATTCCATACAGGAAACTGCAGTGCCAGGTGCTGCAAATGTGGTCATGATGCAACAGCAAAAACCAGCACTGTGAGTTTGTAACTGGGATACACTGGCCTAAAGAGCATTTTAGGCTGCCAAAGACTGAGATTTACATCAGAGATAAATACTAGGGGTGTCCAGTGTCCACTTTGTGAGCGGCTCACACCATTTACTGGTTTTGCAGAGCTCAAGGAGCAAGCCTAGAGCTGAGCCAGGCTGAAAGATCCAGAGTTGACCCAGGCTGAAACACCCAGAGCTGAAAGCTCGGAGCAGAAGCTGGAGATCCTGCAAAGGTGACTTTGGCTGCTCTTTTTCTCAAGGTTAAATTAGGTATCCCATTAATTGTCTTCCCTGCTACAGCACTGCCTGGCTTCTCAGCTCATGAGTGGTCTGGAGGTTTCTAAGAGGGGAGTTTGAATGCTTCCCCCAGGGAAAACCTCAGAAAAAATTCGTGGAGAGAAAGAAAAAAGCTGTCTCCTGCAAAGCACAGAAAGATGACGAGATGAGACCAGCTATGGGACCTGGGACAGCATTCCCGGGGCTGATGAGAGCCCAGATCATCTCAAGGAAGGACACAGACCAAAACAGCTTCACAGGTTCTTGGTGTCCTGAGCTGGCTCCTGCTCTAAGGCAAAGCTCCTCCAAGTGCACAGACTGCAGCCTCCCTAACATCCCTGGGGCTCCTGGAGAGGAAACCAACTTCTCCCTTCTCCCTATTCACCCACATTTCTATTCTGGCTCCCAGCTTGATTCCTTCTTTTTCTTCAGATCCCATCCACTTGAGGAATCATTACAGGAATAGGAGGAGGATGTGTCACCCTAGGGTGACATGACAAGAAAGCAGGAAACCCATCAAATCCTTTGGATGCCCACGTCTGTAAGTGTGGAATGAGAAATCAAATTACCAGGGCATGTTTGGTTCCACAGACCCTGCGTGCAACATCTGCAACGTGTCCTGCTACCAGGACATCCCAAAGAGCTGCACCAATGTAATGGAAACACATCTGGATGGGCACAGGTGATGGCCAAAGGCAGATTCCTCTCCTCCAGCCTTGAACCACACAGTTCTGACACACATGGAGCTCACAGCCCTTCATCCTGCTCACCAGCACAGCCCTGTCAGTGTAATAGCATGGTCAAAACTTCCCTTCTTCTTCAGGCTCTGCCTCCTATGCCCAACCAGCACGGGCACAGACTCCTTTCTTGGGTGACTCACTTAACTTCTGTATTCCTACCTGCATTTTGTTAGGTCAGAGATGCAGCATGAAGACACTCTGATCTGCTGATACAGGAACCACAAACACACCCTGGTGTGTCAGTGGGACATTACTCTCAGCTGGTTATTTGAACACTTTCCAGAAAAAAACCCCACCTTTTCCCAGCAGAAACCTGAAGATTTCTTCCTAACAACTCCATGGAGAATCATGGAATGATTTGGGCTGGAAGGAACCTTACAGGTCATCCCATTCCACCCCTCTGCCATGGGCAGGGACGCTTCCACTAGACCAGACTGCTCAAAGCCTGAAACTGAGGAGGTTTGTGATCCAGAGCTCCATCTCACAGCAATGAAAACTCACATCTAAGAAGTCATTGTGCACATACATCATTTAAAAATTAAAAAATGCTGTGCAGCAGGACAAGGATACTGACTCCCAACTATATAACAACATTTAGCACGAGAAGCACAACCACTGCCCTGAAACAGATGTGCAAATCCTGCCTGAAGCATGTGTGTCTTGGTTTAAGGGACAGTATTGCCAATCCCCAACAATGTGGTGAGACTGTGTCTTGCTTAGCATCATCTGTAAAATACCAAATACACACTCAGCATGCAAAATTCCAGAGTGCCTTTCAAAGGTCAGACCCCACCGCTCGCAAAACATCAATCACACACTTTCTGAACAGAATATATTCAGAGTGAAAATCATGTCTGGCCAAGGTAGGAGCGCCTCGAGCACGCACAGCACTGCAATAACCATCATGTTAATACACTGCACTAGGAAGTTTCAGACACTGAGACATCATAAATGTTAACCTTTGGCTTATCTAGCTCAGGTTTACAGCAAGCAGGAAGCCAAATAAAACAATAGCTGTCACAGTAGGAGCCGGGCTTTGAGTTCACTGAGGAGACAGGATGGCAGTGATAACCTGTGTGCTGCTCTCACAAATCTGCTGATCTGATAGAACTTAATTACAGTGGCTATAAAATCTCCTCCCGCCCAGCTGCTTACAGACCAGGCTTAACTCAGGCTTGCTGGTTTAAAAAAGGCAAGGAAGGCTTTCTGGTAAAACCTAAGGAACTCGGGTTAGGCTGTTCGCCACTTCCATCCACCCTGTGTGTCCACAGCAATCAAGGAACTCGCATCCACTTGGGCTGTGCCTCCAGAGAGCAGGAACCAGCAGTGAGTTCATAGCCAGGCACACAAGTTATGAAACTCCCCGGGTTTCCTCTTTCATCGGCAGCCTCTGCGTGGATCCCTGGGCTCTTACAGCAACAGGCAGGGCTAAAACCGGCAGGACAAAGGCACTGCCTTCCCCAAACACCCTCAATCAGAAAAAGCCCAGCAAGAGATTCGGGAAGCGAGCCTCTGCCCGCATTCTTTGATGCCTCCAGCGAGCCGCACATCTGGCGTGTGGCGAAAGGAGAGGAAACCCCGACATTTAAAAATAAATGGAGTTTAGGGTGGAGCACCGCCTCAGCGCGGGGAAAAGAGCGAGAAGGAGCCGAGGTGTGCCCAAGCTGTCCCTTACCCAGCCTGATGCCATTCAGCGCGGCCACTCTCCGGCTCTGCTCCAGCAGGATGTTCTCCTGGGACGCGGTGCGCTTGGGCTGCCTCCGGATGCACTGCATGGGCTCGGGGAGGGCTGGGGGGCCGTGCCACCCCTGCAGGGATCCCTGCTCATCCAGGAGCTCCGCTGGCACACACCGGGCTGCGAGCAGCGAGCAGCGGGACAGCGGCGAGCAGGGGAGGGCAGAGTCCGGCCGGGGGTGGGACTCGGAGAGCGTCGCCTCCTGCTCCGCACGCTGGATGCGAGGTTAAGACGAGCAGAATGCAGGCAGCTGCCCAGGTAGAAGGAACATGTTTTCCACCAGTGGGATTTTACGCATGGTTTCCAGAGGTTGGAGAAGTGGCAGATTATCGTTTGGTGGCTTCTAATGACTGCGTTGGGCTTGTCAGCTTGTCCTGCCCACGAACGCCGGGATCGCAGCGAGCCTGGCTCCACCCTTTCTCCTCTGAGCAGAGCTGCTCCGTCTGCTCCCACTGAGCACTGAAACACCTCCGAGCCAGGGCAATGTGCCCCAAGAGATGCTCGGAAACGGAGTTTCAATGCTCTTCCTCTTCCACCAACGGAAGAGTATTTTCCTAAGAGTGCGAACAGCCTTTCTTCTCTGCCACCGATTTCCCGTGTGACCGGGGTGAGTCACTGAGCCCACATTTCTGCATAGCTTTGGGTTTATTCTTGTCATTCAGTGTTGCCCTGCACTCTGGTACGGGAATAAGCCCCCTCAGGGATTTAGCAAGTGAATGATTTCACAGAATCACGAAATAATTCAGGTTGGAATAAACCTCTGGGGCTCTTGTTCAACCACCCATTCAAAGTGAAGTCACCTTCAAATGTAGATTGGGTTGCTTGCAGCCTTGTCCAGGTGAGTTTCGATATCTCTAGGGACAGGGACTCCAAAGCCAATTTAAATACCTGTACAGGAGCTCAGATGTTCTCAGAATTTGTTTGTTATGACCAGTATAAATTTCTTTTGTGAAACTCGCAGCCATTCCCCGATTGTCCAGGCAATGGCTGGGACTAAAATCCACCTCTTTCCTAGCCATGACTTTTTCTGAAGGGAAAAACAGCAGCTATATACACACTTTTTTTTTTTTGTCATTGCCTTTGCAAGCTGCTGCTGTAAGGGTGAATGTACTGCAGGGACACAGGTCAAATTGGAGTAAATATTCCTTACTGCAGAATCAGCATATACCCAAGAAACTTGATACCAAACCACACGTCACTGTTTTAGGCACTGTTTTTGACCTAAGGGCTCTCCATCACCAGCCCCTCACCATATTCAATAAGGTTTTATAAACATTATCTCTGTTTCTGCTGTCTGTCAATCCAGATATCTCCTCCTTCTTTCTCTGTAGGTTGGAGGAAGCCCTACCAGCCCTCACAGGGAAGCACAGAGGACTGGGTTGTTTGCCCAGCACAAGGGCAGGGGCAGAGTCATTAATCACTGCCATACACCAAAGGTGAGAAACTCTCTGGGGATAAGACAGAGCCATTGCACGGCCTTGAACAGCAGTACATCTAATAACTCTTTATTTACACACTGCCATGGCAGATCACAGACAGCAAAGCAGAATAAAGGCAATTTGTGGATGGGACATTGCTGAACGTGTTAGCCAGCTGTCAGTGGGTGTTTGGGAAACATCTCCAGCCTTTCTGGGCCCCCTGCACAGACAGGGGCTGGATGTCAGAGCTGTGATCTCCATAGCACTCCTCTGGGAGCTGGGAGCTTTGTTTTTGCCTGGCAAGGAGGAGAGTGCCATGATGTAATGGCTGGATGATATTTATTAGCCATCAGTCTCCGAGCACTTCCCATATTTCACATTGTGCTGGAGAGGACTGATCTAATTAAAGGAGTGGGGAAGTCTCCCATAATTGCCTTAGCAAAACAATTTGCTTCTACACACCAGCTCTCCTGTCCAGCAGCAACCAGCATCCCATAGGGATTGATCTGGGAACACACAGAGCCCCTGTGCTTCACTTTCTCATTAATTGCTAATAGCAGCGCCAGTGACAGCTCTGCTCAAAGCTTTCCATGCCCTTGGAGAACATTTTACTGTACTGTACTGAAGTTTGCTCACACACAAAACACAGGGCCAGCATTCAATGAGCTTGGATACCTCTCCAGAACAGCAACGTGCAAGTTTTGCTGTTGTGAGGGCTTGAGAGATGTAAAGCAGCTCAAAACAGTTTGTTTTAAAAAGGAAGATGAGATAATCAGACAGAAATTGCCTACTTTGGGAAACGACTGAGCCGGTTTTATTGTGGTCTTGAGGTGGTTTAAAGACAATGTCACAAGTCACAGAAGAAGCCTGATGGGTCAGTGTGACATGGGCATTGATGTTACACCATGCTGCCGTCACACTCCGGCACAGGAGGAAGTGATTCCTGCAAATGGCTCATGAAAAAAATTCTTCAAGCCTTATTCACTGCAGGTAACTGCACCTCAGTGGGTCATGCAATTTTACCCATATGACCAATACCAATTAAATAAATGAGTGAAGTTATCCACGTCCCTGTGCCCAGGATTGGGGCTGTGCTCATCCCCCTGTTGATTCCAGCTGGATTACTCACAGAGAACATGGAAATCCATGGGAACGAGGATGTCAGAACGTGGTCCCAAAGTTAGCAAAGTGCTTGAAAATCCAGGAAACAGGCACTTGCAGATGGAGTGGCTGCAGTGTCTGGTAGGAAATGGGTTATATGAGAACACTATAATCCACAGGCTGTTCTTCAGATGATTTTCCAAAATTAATTACTCTCCATCACATCCTTTCACAAGGGAGCTAAAGAAGCACTATTACCACTTCACACTGGGAGAAGTGGGTTGGCTTTTGAATTTTTTATTAAGGCTGCACTTGTTCTCCCACTACCATCATATTTAGGCAAAACCAGAAGTGGTACAACACTAATTCGGATCACAGTCTCTTTAAAGCACGCTCAGACAAAGACAAAACTCAGCTGCTGATTTGCCCAGACTTGTGGTAATTCAGGAGTGGAATAAAAATACCTGTGCTGGTGATGATCTCACCACTTCCCCATCACATTTTGCACATGATGCAGATTAAAGCCAGTAATGCCTCTGAGAACTACATATTAAATAATAAATGCCATGTTCAGGGGAGATTTTTTTCCCTAAAGAGGCCAAATGTTGTGCCTTGCTCTGTATTTGTTACCAAGAAGAGAAAAAACAGGTCTATTTTACATGATGACATTCTTCTCACTAAAGAATGTGACAGAAAGGTGCCTTCCACATCTGCAGGTCCCCACCTGCCCTGTCCATCCCTCTGGAGTCTGTTCCTCACTTCATCCATGCCCTGCCATATTCCACCTGCAGAAACCCTCTTTCCTCCTTCTCTGCTACCTCCAGGACACCACTCAGTGCTCTCAGCTTATTCTCCCAGTGACACCTCACATCTTGAGGACCAGGCCTTGCTGTTGGCACAGCTTCCCACCTCCAGCAAAAGATGCCTGTGGATCCTCTACACCAGCACCTTCCTTCTTTCTCCCTGTGGGGAAGTGGGGATCAGGGAGTGGGTGCTGATTCCAGATGCATGGGTGCATCCCCGGCCAAGGATGCTGCTGCTTGTTCCCAGTGGGTGCCTCTTCAGAGTATGTGGTATGTACCAAGTTCCACCTTGTGGTCACACTGAGAACGGGCTTCTCCAGCAGCAAACCTCCTCCTCTTCCTTACATTGCCTTTTCTTGCCCTCTCCCTTTCCAGAGTGAGAGGTCCTGCTGAGCTGGGGCAGAAACCATACACATGAAACCTTAAAAATTCACACAGGAGGAGTTCTCCCAAGTCTTGTGTTGTGTTGTCCTCCAAATCACTGCCTGCACACTGGCCAGAAGCTGTGATGGGATCAGCACAGCCACCCTGCCCAGCATTTCTCAGCCTCACTTTCTCTCCATATCCTTTGGCTGTCTCACCTTGTCTCTGTCTCTGGTCCCTCCTCCAGCTCTGCCAAGTCCTGGCAGCCCATCTTTCCCCAAAACAGGCTGGTTATTTCCACAGTGCCCACTGGGAAGGGCTGCAAATCCATCGCTCAGACCGTGCCATCTGCCAGCTTGCTGTGGATTGAAACCATTGGGGAATGTGCTGGCAATTAAACAGAGCCCTGGCCTTGCTTTGTGCAAACAAAGCCAGGCTGCCTGCTCAGACGTTTCACAGACAGACAAATCATGACCTTTATTTGTGAAAACCTTCATACATCTTCCTGCCAGTCCAGGTCCCTCACAGGGAGCTTGGATCAGTGCAGGGAACAGGCTGTGACACATCAAAAGCTACTGCCCTGTGCTCTTGATGAAATCCAGGTAAAACAAAACACCCAGCCAAAGTTCATTGTGCTTGAGAACCCAAAACCAGACTGAAGGTTTGGTTTGCTGCTTCCACTGGTCCCTTCATCACATAGAAATTTGGCTGCAAAGAGTGTAAAAAAATACTGGTTTGCAATAAATTACAGCTTTTCCAGTAGCTGGTGTGGAAAGAAAGTAATTGAAAAGAAGTGTATCAGCTTGATGGATGGGACCAGGATCAGCAGCCAGGAGCACTCAAGCAGCCCAGTTGCCCAACTCCCAAGTCATGTTTCTGGGAACATGCTGATGAAGATCTTCTCCTCATAAACCTAAAGTCAGTTGTAGGTGGGTCCCAGCCTCATTTTTTTAAAGGCTACTTAACAGCTTTTCTCAACATTTCCTCCAGGAGCTGAAATTTCTTCCACAGACAAAATGCAGGTTCATTCTCAACATTCTGTAGCAGGGCAAAATTTGTGCAATAATTAAATTGCACAACTGAATTATGCAAAACTAGGGATTTTTTTTTTCTTAAGGGATTTATCTGGAATTTCTGTGACTTTAGCCAAAACCAGCCATTGAGACTCGTTGTGTGGCACCTCAGTACAGGGATTTGAAAGGTACCATATGAGGGGAAGCCTGAGGTGTGAGAATTTCCCCACACACAGTGTTTAGGCTGGCTCATTCACAGTGTGGAAGTATTTCAGTTTAGAAGAAACTGTGTCAAAATCTTCTCTGCCTGCATAATGAAACAAAAGCAACTTCCATGTCTGACCAAGGTCTGCGTCTTTCTCGTCTGGTGGCTTGGCTGAGCAAGGACAGAGATCCTCCACCCACAGGAAGGACCTCAGAGACTCATACCTGGGGGTCAAATTGCAGAATTTAATTACCTACAGTGCCAGCAAGGGGCCAGGAGAAAACAGGATACAGTCTAGAGCCCTACAAACCTAAACTTTCTTAGAGGTGCCAGCGCTGACCCAGCTGAATCCCACCCTATGTGATCAAATCACCAAGTGTTTATCTGCAGCTTTCCTTCCAAAATACCTTTTTTAATTGATGTACCTGTACAGGAAATTCTACTTTGCTCCCAAATCATTGACACCTTTGGCTCCCAGCGCTGTCTGTCCAGGCAGTTGAGTTTCCATTCCTACATAAACCATCTCTTCCCCACACACCTCTCCCTCTTGCTTCTCCCTGTAGTTGGCTGAATCCTTTCATCTCTGCCACCTGAAGCACTTTTCCAAGTGACTGCATTTCCTTCTTCTTTCTTTCTAATTTCCTCATTAAAATCTATTTTTTCCCAAGCATCCTCTGGCCCTGTCTTAGCTACTTTTGGGCCTGATGGGGTTTTACACACTGGCAACAATCTCAGAACCAAATGTGGGCTTTAGTTTTACTAAAAGACATTGCTCAGATGGAAAATTTAGCAGCTTTTGTGTCAAAATAAAAATGACCCAAGGTGAATTTTACTTGTCCTGTATGAAAAAGGGATATATTGAGTATTTAATGTAATGGGATGTGTCTTTATCCCAGATTCCCCTGGACTATGGGGAGCTATGGCTCACTAAACTCTCCCATAGTGCACCAAGCACAACCTGCATCAAAGGTGGGTACTGGGAGAATTTTGTTGCTAGGAAAGGAGATCAAAGTCAGCAGCTGCTCCAGAGCAGACCCCAGCTGATCCCAAGCTGTGTTATCTCCACCCAGGGAGCTTGAGGTCCAGAAGGAGCCCCCTCAGTGCTCCCAGCTCACAAGGGCAGGTGGAGATGATTCATTTGGAAATTTCAATATAGATGTTAATCCCAAGGACTTGCTGGCAGACGAAACAAGGGAATGGCCTGTCTTGTAGGATTTTACAAGAGGATCCTCCCCCTGGACTGTGGCAGAGGGCATTCCCCTCACAATATACACAGTGTCTTGGGTGAAAAGTCAGTGTGTAAGAATGAGGCATAGCACAAATTAGCTATTCTACAACCTTTGAGCACAAGGCCTCCCAGTTCAGAGACAAACCAACTTCATGAGGCAAGAGAGAAAGAGTATTAATAGCCCACATTAATTCTGACATGGTAAATACAGCTGTTGTTGTATCTACTTTAGGAAAAAAAAAAATAGAAACTGAAAGAAACTGAGTTTCAACATAGAGCCAGGGACAAAGTATATCCACAACTCACAGTATCAGAAATTTCTGACAAACTACATATCACAAGTCTGATCCTGCTAAGAAGTCCACATGTGAGCAACTCCTCTGGTCTAAGTAGTCTGGCATTTGGAGTGACTTTGGCACTTGTGTGTGTGTGCTATGTGTCAAGGAATTTCAGTAAATACTTTTTTAAAATTCTTGGCTCATTCAACATTTGTGTATTTTTCTGCTTCAGACAAAAAAAAAAAAAAATAGATTACCAGCCACTGAATTCTTCTTGGTTCCCAAACCCAGAGGACTAAATAATATTCACTGAAAAATAACCCACAGGCCAAAATGGGAAATGTTTTAACAGTTCCAGATGTGTTTCTTAGCCTTCTTTCCCCAGTGGCTGTATAATGAATGAGATACCTACAAAAACTATAACATTAACCTCTGGTTCACCCTCCTGTCGAATTTCTACCATCTGGGAAAATCAGTGAAGATTTCATCAGCCTGGGGGAATTTTTTCACATTTCTGCTGGTAACACTAAAATGATTATGCTCATGGGTAATCACTTATTGTTCTATCAGTTTATTTTTGTTTATAGCATGTCTGAAGTAAGAAAGCAGCCACCTCATGAAATAAAAGAAGCACGGGAGGATTTTCCCATTTCTTGGGGATCAAAATATTCCATTTCAACCTGTAGCTGTCACAGCTCTGAGTTGTTTCTGCTCCTCAGAGTAAGCAAAATACAATGAAAGGGTAACAGAGCAATGCTTGAAGTCAGGTGAGGGAATAAAGGGGGATATTTCATTACCTTCTCTATCAGACAAGCCTCCCAGACTTGGCACCAATAAATCTGCCTCGCAGCAAGGACAGAGAGAACTTCTTTTTTTAGAACCATTACTTATTTTGTACTTAAACATTTGCAGTGTCACAGGGACAGCCCCTGAGCCCAGGTGTTTACCCAGGCTCTGGTGGAGACAGCAGAGCCCACAGAGTTTATCCGGCAGAGCAGCCATCCCGCTTTCAGACTCCCATAAAGGGGAGGAGATCTGGATCCAGTTTTCTCAACTTGCAGATGCTTCCCCGGCCAAGCCACCCTTCTACCGACAGAGAAAATCCTGCCAGCTCTCTGTGTAACAGCGACGAAACTCCCCATCACATCCAAGGCGAAACCCCCATCACATCCGAGACGAAACCCCCATCACATCCGAGACGAAACCCCCATCACATCCAAGGCGAAACCCCCATCACATCCGAGACGAAACCCCCGTCACATCCCAAGGAGAGAAGCGGAGGAGCAGAGAGGAGCACAGACAAAGCTTTCGGACGAGAGGAGAGCGCTGAGACACTTGGCCACACTTACTGTTGCAGGCGAGGAATGTGCCATTGGGTTCCATGGCTGCAGCAGGAGCCGGCAGCAGCAGCAGCAGCAGCAGCTCCAGCTGTGCCCAGCTGTGCCCAGCGGTGCCCAGCGCTCAGCGCCGCTGCGGGGCCGCAGCCGCCGGGCTCGGCCCGCTCCTGCCCCCAGCGATGCCCAGGGGCTGCTCCTCGGCCTGGGCTGCGATCGCCTCCTGCCCGTGCCTCCTCATTTATCGCTCCCGCATCCGCAGTGCCCAGCGCCCCGGCCGAGCGCTGCTCCGCTCCTGGCTCCTCCCTGCTCCAAATCCGCGTCTCCGCCGCTGGCCCGGCCTCCTCCTGCCCCTGCAGCTTCCCAGCCCTGCTGCTTTTCCTGTGCCTGACACGTTGTCGTGCTCTGAACCCATCCTTGGTGGTCCGCAAATCATGGAAAGGGTCTTAAGCAAACGCCATACCTGGTGGAGGCATCATTCTTTTCACAAGTTTAAAATTAAAAAAAAAAAATCCCGTCAGAACTTGCCAGTGTAGAAATAGAAACTGTAACCACAAACGCTCGCAAAGGCATGAGCTTAGGGCAGAAAAAAAAAATTATGAGCTTTGCATTTGAGACAGCGAGACAGAAATCACTGCGCTGTTCTGAGGCTTTTAGTGAGTGGAACTGATTTCTTCCACTCTGTTCCCTCCTCCTGAATTGAGTATCTTTGAAGGACAGAAAGATGATGATGGCAAACAGGGAGAGGAAAAGGAAAGGAAGTCAGTGTGGGGAGAAAAGTTTCCCTCTACTTGAATATGTTTTAGTAATTAGTTTGTTATTTTTTATGAATGTTTCTGGTTATTTAGGTTATCCTGATGGAAACACTTGATGGAGTTACTGGAAGATTCAAAGCCCTCTCTCCTCAGCAGTTCCACTGAAGAAGAGAGAAGTCTCTTTCTGATGGTGACAGATTTAGAAAACATGCAGTGAAAAATACTTTGGGCCAGTTTGTCTCTCCCTGCCAGGAACTGGGCTGCTCCTCTGAGAGCCCAGACCTTGCTCTCAGAGAGTTTTGTGGTCCACAAATACAAGGCTGCTGCCACCACCCAAGGAAAACAGCCCTAATATAGCAAAACTCCTCATGCTAGTACAAAACTAACAAAGCCAAACAAGTGGAGTGAAAAAAGAGCAGAGATTTCACCCCATGACTCCTCCCAAGTCCACTCCTCTACCTCACAGTCACCAGCTTGGCATGGAGAGAGCTCATCCCCTGCTAGACACTTTCCAAAGGATCCAGGAAGGAACTTCATTCCTTTTTCAAACCCACAGACATTGATTCAGATGGGGCAATCTAGCAGCTGCTGGCAGGCAGGACAGCAGCTGGAAGCACCCAGAAGATTCCTGGTAGAGCCCTAAAAGCCTCAAGGTAGGGGAATTTTGGGAAGACACTTCACAGCCTGTCACCCTTTCAGTGATGGGGAAGAGTACTGGAGGGAGTGTAAAGGAAGGCTGCTGCAGGAGCCAGCCAGACTGGAAACTCCAGTAAAGCTGAGGTGGTGAGGACATGATGGTTTTCACAAGAGAGGAAAAGGAGAGAGGAGTAACTTGAAAGTGGTGACACAAAATGGCATGGTAGTAAATCCTTCCTTGTTCGCTGTGTCACACCCTGTTGTGTTCTCACACTGCCTGGCACAAGTCCTCACTTAGGGATGGGCTGGTCAGTGTCCCTGTGCCCTTTGTGGCAAAGGGAGCAGTGTAAGAGAGCTCCATTACTCCCAGAAATTACATGGACCCTCTTGTGGTTAAAACCTCTTCACAGCAGCACCAGGTACAATGGAGCACAATAGAAAACTCTGTTGTGATCACAGCCATCACCACCTCTGGACAGGGCTTCACCAAGAAAACACAACTGAGCTTCTCTGCCATCATGCCTTGAGACTTGAAGATCATCCCCTGATTTACCCCTTCATGAGAGCCCACTGTATCTCCTTGTGCTACCTTCTTGCCTTGTCCATGGTCATAGCTGAAGTAGAAGCTGGACCCACAGAATCACTAAGGGTGGGAAAGACCTCCCAAGATCATCAACACTAACCCAGTACCGTCATGTTCACCACTAAACCATATCCCCAAGTGCCAATCCAAATGGTGCCCGTCAGAAGGTCTCACAAAACGTTGCCCAGCTTTTTACATTTTGCATTCCATTTACTCTCCCTGCTTCTGTGCACATCCAGAAGCATCTCCACTTAGGCTGCCTGGAGCACTCGGGGACCTTTCTGCCACCCTAAGCTAAGTCATCACCATTTCTAAATCCTTGGTGGGCTTGACATGAGCGTGTGCTCAGAGCAAGCCAGGCAGTGACAGATAGTCTTTCCCTCCTTGCATTCATCAGAATGTACAGCAGTGATCATCAGAGCACTGATATGCTGCAGCAAACACCCAGAACTGAGATCCCACAGCACAGGTCTCATCACAGCTTTGTTTCAGAATGTTACAGTCCTTTGAGTTGTATTTCTGCATATGCTTGAATTCCCTTTCCTTTTCATTGCTGAAAACAATATACAACCAGACTAACAACAAAACCAAAGGATGTGAAGAGCTATTGAGCTGCAAAAATCCTACTAATAAAAAATATTCTAAGAATAATATAGAAATTTAAGAATGTCATGTGAATATGCTTTGGGTTTTTTTTGTCCACACCATCACTACTGTGCTCACAGAGAAGCAAAGTCAAGGCATTTCTAGGCCTGGAGACAGGCTGGGGGTTGGCACTGCCTTCCCAAAGTAAAGCTGAAAAGTACAAGGACAGAGTGTGATATTTTACTGAGGGACAAGGTCTAAAGCCAGAACACATCTTGATTATTCATTCCCTTTGCTCTCCAGCCACAGAGGTGAGGCTGGAAGGAGTTAAATGTCAGGCAGGCTGGGTGAGGAGCCTCTGTAACACACCCTCTAACACAGATGTCCCTATGTAAAGGTGCCAAGATCATCAGCTGAACTGGAGCCCTGCAAAGTCAGGATCTCCCATTTCTCTCACTCCTTCAGCCCTTTGCATTCTCCTCCTTTGTTTTGCACACACAGCCCAGCCCAGGCAGCAAAGAGCGGTCGCAGAGTTCAGAGCCAAAAATGTTTGCAAGGTTTGATTCCACAGTGAACCATAAATCACAGCAAACCTACAGCAAAGCAGTTTACCTGTCTCCATTCCCAAAGCATGACTCAAGTGTTGACTTAATTGCACACAGTGGAAGGAGCAGCTTTTCATCTCAGAGGAATGCTACACCGCCCGAACACCAGTGTTTCCAAGGGAGAAGATGCCTCCTGGCTCCCTGTGCCCTTCAGAATCTCACACACACCCTCCTCACCCCACTGAAATGCTCCCAAGCACCTCTCCAAAGGATAACAGCAAAGGTCTGTCTGCTTTGCAAAAAGCACTCAGAATTTCTGCCACGCTTACAGAGCGCAAGAAGCATTTGGGGGTTATGCAGCCAGCAGGGAGCTCTGGCAGCCACGTGGGGCAGTTTTTGTTAGCAGGAGAATTACAAAAACTGTCACAAAAGGAAATGTCATATTAAATAGAGCTCATGTCAATGCAGAAGTGGGATGGGAATTCTCAAACACTTTACTTATGGTCTGGCTGTTCACTGAAATGTTTTTGGTTTTATGTCTTTTCCCAGTCTGTTTACCGGTTTAGATGGGGTGTGCTACTATCCTCAGATCATCAGATCTCTCTAAATCCTACTCTCATATAAATAGATTCATACAATCATGGAATAGTTTGGGTTGGAAGAGATCTTAAAGCTCATCTTGTTCCAAGCCCTTGCCAGGGGCAGGGACACCTTCCACTAGGCTGAATAAATAAGTCTGTAGTTGATGGACAGCAAAATGTCCAATTGCCTTTTACATTTTGGGAAGTGCCAGAACTCTCACCAAGGAGCCTGAACACCCCTGTGGGAGGCCAGCTCCAGAGCCCTGGTGACTCACCTGCTGTAAAGGCAATCATTACTCTTTGGTTGTCAGTGTGTCTTTCATTAGCTGGACACAGCTCTTGTTGCTCACACTTCCCTGCCCATGCAAGATGTGGGATTCTTAGGACTGATCCTGCCACTGAATCTGCTCCACCCCATATTTACCCACTGGCAAATTTTCCCTGCACTCCCATGTTTGCAGCAGCTGCTGGTCCCAGACTTGCAAGGAACACATTGAACTGTGGGAAAGAGCAGCCTCGTGGATCTGCAGGAGCTGGTGGAGATCAGCACTTTTGGAAATCAGGCTCCCTTAGGAGATAAAGGAATGGGATTTATGGCTGTAAGAACAGTGAGATTATTTGGTTTATGGATGAGTCACTGGACAGATTAATTCACCATAGTTTGTCAGCTAGGCTGCAATGGAATTAACACCAGTATCATGCAGCTCAGGAAATGGGAAGGACAGCCAGATGCCTTGTTTATCACCATGGACAGCTGTGCCAAAGTACCTTCAGAGTAAATGACATTTATGTATACATCTGCATTTAAATCATTTATTGCAGCAGTTACTCCCATTCAGGAGAGCTGTACATGGCCACAGGAAAAGGAAGCAACAGATGCTGGGATGTGTAAAGCTAAACCTGCTGCTGGCAGAATCCTCTATGAGTCCCATTAAAATTAATGAGGTATTTCTGCTTGAGCAGAAGATAAATTCAACTTGCTAAGCCAGAAATACACCTACCTGACTTACCGTATCTTAAATATCTCAAAGGGTTTTCCCTCCACTCAGACTAAGTAATCAAGATCAGTTCTAACCACCAAATAAAGCAATAAAACAATCAAAGGAGACATTTATTACTGTATGCTCACAATTAAAGACTTAGAGGCCTGCCAGTTCAACAAGTCTCACATTGATTTCAGGCTGAAAATTATAGGAAAATAGAATTAAAAGCAAGATTATGCATAAGACTTAGAAATTAAAGTCCTAGGTTCCTCTGGTTATTCCAAGGAGCTCATTATAACTCTTGTAAGACAGTTAAATAATTTTTAATCAGTTTGACAGTGCTTGGTATTTGGACTTCTCACCAATTTTGTCTTCAGACTAATTTTGTGCTGAAAGTTTTATTTCCCATTTTTTTACCTCATTTCTCCCACTACAGGACAGATTTTATGAGTCTCTAAGAGCAATTCTTACGCATTTCCATGCTTTAACAAATGTAGATTTAAATAGGTCTTCTTATGTTAAATTCCCTGACTTCAAATATTTTGATTCTGGGAGAACAAAAATGTCTTTACCAGAGAGCTGCACAGAAAAGTACATTTAGTCTAAACCACTTATAGCAGGACTTTTTTGGGGGAGGAGACCCTAGAGACCTCTTTTTAAGCTCATCTATTAACAGTGAATGAGAAGCTCGAAGAAAAAATGGTGCATTCACCTCATCAGCCACTCAGTTCAGCGCATCAGTAAACACCACGGATCGGCCACACAATGCTATCATTTAGAACCGTGTGAATGATTTTGTGAACCTGACCATTAACATGAAGTTATTGTTGCATGGATGAGAAACAATAACCTAATTGGGGAAACTAATGATGTGCTAGACTTGCTGCAATGAAAACATTACATGGAGTGATTATCTCTGTTTGGAAAGAAGAACAGCAGGAGAGTGGTCCCAGGGTCGTGCTGCTTTTATCCATTAATGGCTCCTTCTGATATTTGACAGGATGAGAGGAAATGGCCTCAAGTTCCACCAGGGGAGGTTCAGATTAGATATTGGGAAAAAATCCTTCACTTAAAGGCACTCCAAGGCATTGGAAGGACTCCAAGGAACAGACTCTACAGGGAAGCTGTGGAATCAGCATTCCTAGAAATGTTCGAAAGCAATGTGGGTGTGGCTGCAGGGGGCAAGGACAGGGTTCAGTGGTGGACACAGGCTCAATGGACCTGGTGGCTTTTCCACCTGTAGTGATTCTGATTCTCTGATCCCAGATTACAGCTGAGCACTGACCCCAAGCTTCACAACCACTGATGTCCAGGTTAGCAAACTCATTTCTGACCTTAAAAGACCACAGTCCTTAGGCCAAATCATCTGCTGTCAGGAATGCTTGACATGTGTCTCTTCTTTCTTGCACCACTGCCTCCTTCCCATAGCACTGGGGTGTACAGGTTAACTATGGGGGAGGGTTGATGATTAATGTCATAATGGCTCCTTTTAATATACTTCATCTGTCAGCTTAATTCCCTGCAACTGGGATAATCACAATAATTAGATGCAATTGTTCAGATCATTGCCTAATTGCAGCTTTTTTCACTCTAGCCGGTTCACGTGACTTTTAAATGTGGAGAAAAGACGGAAAGTGAATTACACCTCTGTTATAGAAAATCCTACTAGAGATAAGAATGCCCCACAAGTTTAAATTGCACATAAGGATCTTGTGATTCCAGAGTGTGCAACACAGGTAATAAGGGATGTTACAAGTAATGCACTTTTATTTCTGATCCCAAAGAGTTAAAACTATGCTTCACATAAACACAGTGACATCAGACTTCCTTCCAGCTCCATCTGAACAAGCCATGCAGAATCAGAAAATGTTCTTGAATTCCTAACAGCTCCAGAGCAGATGCTTAGGCAGAAGGCATGCAAGGAATTCCTGTATCTCCCTGGGCCTAATGGACAGCCAGCATTTTTGGTGTTCATTTATGAACAGCCATGCTCTTTGAACAACAGCCAAACATGAGATGAAGAGAACGACACAAACTGAAACTTTGGGCCAAAAAACAATATCAACCCAGACTAGATGACAATATATTACTAGATCAATTTTTAGATTAAGATATTTCCTAAATGAATAAAAGGATGAACTTGTAAAATTCCATTAAGTATTCATCACCTCTGATTTAGCTTCTTATTGGATCTAGTTTCATTTTGTAAGATGAAAGTTAGAAGCACAGCTCAAAAAACTGTCACTGAAGAGAGAGGAGCCTTTGAAAAGGATGAAGTGGACCAAATTAAGATGCTGAAGTATCTCAAATACCCTTCAGAGAGGTGGTGTTTTAAGTCTGAGATCATAATCTCTTTCTTACAAAGGGAATAACGAACCTTTGCTTTAAATGCAAAGTAGACCTCAAGATTATATATAGGTACAACTGCCGCTTCCTAAATCACACATTTACACACCTGACAGAGTCAAATGCAGCCTCATTCCTCTGGCCAGTGGTGTTATTTGGGTTTTGGAAAAGAAAACACCAAGGGGATATTGGGATGTAGAAAGAACCACACAAGTTGCCCACTGAGGAAGTATTTTATCGGGTTTTGGTGCCTCCTCATCAGTTTTGCAAGCCCGGTGCAGCCAGAACAGAAAGGTTGAATGACTCATTTCCTTCCTGCTCCTGTTGTCAGGCACCTCAACCATTGAAGCCTTCCCACAGACACGTCTCTGCTTGGTCTGAGAAGCCCTGGTTTGTGAAACTGCACACGGATGTGCCTGGGGAACAATTCCCGGAAAGTCACACACAGAGCTGGCAGCACTGCTGGTGGGATCCCAGCTCCGAGCTCATGGGCTCTACAACAACCAGAGAATTCAACTCTGGAACTGCCACCTGAGTTTGTGGTACCTCAGGCACCTCCCTAAACTCCTCAGGGCTTCCCTCATTCACCTCATCCCCTGTCCTTGTGCCCACCATGTGATGCTTGAGCTGTGAAAACTTCACCCTCTTTGCTGTCTCTGGCACTTGCTTGGTGGAGAAGAAGAGGAGAATCCCCATCAGATATCTATTTTTCTACAGAAATAGCAGGCAGAGTCCTGCTTTTTATCAGTGTTGGATCTCCTTTGGATGAAAGGTAAAAGGGGCTGCTCTGCCAAAACATAAAACAACCCAACAAACCAGCTTTGGCTGCTTAATGAATGGTTTCACTTAAAAGTGTTGCAAGCCCGTGGAGTTTCAGCACACAAACACACCAGAAGGACGTGATGAGACATGCTCTCACTGGTTCATGCCTTGTATTCTTCAGCTCCACTCAGGATGAAGATCTGGTGCATTTTGTTCCAAGGTGCCAGCTGCAGTTTGGGTTAAAATGAGCTTTTGAAGGGTTTTTCACACATCGGGGATAATTTTGTGCTGCTGGGGCGGTGCAGGAGTGTGTATTCAAAAAAAAAAAAAAAGGATTTGCCCATTTCACTACACAGGAAAAAATGGAGAAGCCTCCAAATGCAAGCATTTCTTCTTATCAGTATTAGGTAAATGGCTCTTTCCAGGTCAAAATCAACACTGTAATGAATTTCACGTGAACGTGTAACACTTTATGTCATACTTTGATTTTTAATCGGTTGCTGACAGTTTCTGGGTGCTCCTGGAGGGGGGAAAAGTGCTGCTCCTCAAACTTAACAACTGTAAAAACAGTACTTGGCTGCGTAAACACAGAAGTCTCCGTGTCATTTCAAATGTTGCAGGTTGTCCCAGCTTTATTCCTCAAGGCTGCCAGGTCTTACAGACCCTGGATCAATGTATGGATCCTGCCAGACCCTAGTATGTGTATTATGTACCCTTGGGCATCTTACATGATATAGGGGCAATTGTAGGCAGCACTGTCTCAAGAACAAAACCGTTCCTTACTCAGAACCCTAAGGAAACTCCTGTTTTATAAATAAGCCCTAACAAGTTAAAATATAATGTAAGTAGCTCCTAGAGCAGCCTGCCCAGAGATATGTTATGATACCAACAAAATCAGCTTAAGAGATGGGTTGTTAGGTGTGGTTCACTTCAGGGCATAATGGGGAGAAAATCAGTCATTTTGGGACCTCCACACTGGGCTGTTCCTTGTCTCAGTGCCTGCACTGAAGGCCAGTTAGATGGCACTAAATGAAGGTGAATGGAAACAACATACACCTTGTTTCTTGATTTCCTGAGCATGGTAAAAGGGTACCACTGATAGGGTGCTGCTATCCTGGGCAGGAAAGAAGATGTTGATTTTCTAGGCAGGTCCCAGTTCCTCTGGCTGGTGAACTCACTGCCTTTGATCTTCTGCAGGGCTCACATGGAAAAGCACATACAAGCCTGATGGTTTGGCTGAGCCAGCCTTATCTTTCCCCACCAGCAAAAATGAAATAATACGCTGGGAAAGTGAAGTGATAACACAGCTGTGCATTTTGCTGATGACAGACTCTGTGTGCCTTCAGGACATCATCACCTCTCACACTCTCCCATCCCAGTGGGATGGATTTTCTTTCTGTCATACCGAGTTATCTTGACTCCTACAAACATTATTTCCAGTGATATTTCTCCCAATCCACAGGAGCTAGGGCACAGTTTGGAGAAATTAAAAAAGAGACCAGGCCTCTTTAGTAAATCCAAATCTCTTTCATTTCATTCCAGGCTGCTACAGCTTCTCTCAGCTCCCTCCTTGTCCCCTCCTTGCACTCCAACTCTTTGCAGCAGATGACATTGTATTTTCTGGGATGAATTTACTGATGTCTCAAACTACCCTTGCAAGGGCTTTTGGAAATTTCTCTAGCAACCCATACTCATGTTGCCCCAAAGTGAATAAATAGTCTCCTTGAGATGTTTTTTTGGAACTAGAGCAAGATGTTCTTGGTCACTTGTGTAGCCCTAACTCAGCTGGCTTTCTAGGTCATTTGTGGCTTTCTCTTTGGGTCCCTGGTGATATTTTCCGGGACCTGAGAGTGCTAATGTGCTTTAGCTATCTCTCAGAAAGCTCACATTTAGCCAGCAGAGAAAGACCGGAGACCTTACTC
>PYHW01009766.1:11857-41724 GCA_013186435.1 Turdus rufiventris | reverse complement strand
CCCTGCAATCAGCTTCACACACTGACCCCGCCATGCACAGCCTCACAAACACACCCACAGCCCTCACAGACCCCACTGCAAACAGCCTCACACACACACACACAAACACAAACCCCCAAACAGCCTCACACACACAGAGCCCTACACACACAAACCCCTGTATGAACAGCCTCACATACAGCCTTACATACAGCCTCACACATATACCCCCATACAAACAGACTCACTCACAGAAACCCCCATACAAACAGCCTCACACACACAACCCCCTGCACACACAAACCCCCATACAAACAGCCTCACACACCCCTGCACACACCCTGTGGCACAAACACACGCCCTGCAGAAGCACTCACACACACACACACACACACAAACACACATATTCCCTGTGCAGTGCTCATATTTCCCTCCCACACTCTTCCTACTCACACAGCCCCATCCCTGCACAAACCATCACCCACACTTGCTCGGAGAATTGTGTCCATCACCATCACCATCAGCCAGCCAGCACAGACACACTGTCCTACAGCACACACACAGACATCCACACCTCAGTGTTCATGTGCACACACATCCCCTCTCCAGGTACCTTTTCCCATTTGCTAACTACAGCTGTTTGCATGCACTCGGTGATCTCTTCTCGTGCTATCTCTTGCTTTAACCTCTAAAGATCCTCATTTTCTTTCCCCAGGACATCTCCCATGTTCTGGCTACTGCCTTTAAGGACCTGTGCACTGGAGATTTTTTTGATGTGGACATGGCAACAGACTGGATCAAGTCCCAAAGAGAAGACAGTGTTGATCAAGACAGTTATGTAGATGAGCTAGAGAAGGTACAAATCCAAACAAAGTCAGAGCTTGGAGCTCTTTAGTTGCTACTTAGACTTTCTGTAAAATAAAATTTAAAGGCAGGTGTTGATCCTACAATTGACATTTTAATGGAATTTACTTGAGCAGAGTTTCCTACAGAGCCTTTCAAGTAAGTTAATATTCACATGATCCTTCATGACATTGTTTTCTCTAGTTGGCTTGTCAAACACAGAATGCAACCAGTAAAAGCAGTAGCCCTTTAAATGCCTATTGTACTGGCTGGAAGCTTTTCCCTGTACCAGTGGCCCAGGTTTCTTACCTTGCCATCACTCCAAGTGCTGTTCTCAGTGTATAAAAGTAGAGGCTGATGCTGGATGATTTGAGACACAGGTGGTTTTTTTTTCTGTTCTATGTCATCATGGAATGACAGTGTTTTAGCAGGCCAGTTGTAAAGGGGCCAGCTTGTAAAGTAATGATGTTTTACTAATATGTCTATGTTTACCTCTCAAAGACAAATAGAAAACATCAAATTTCTCTTTATTCATTCACCCATGCCTGTGGCAGCTTCTGGCTGAGTATAAGAGCCGACTGGCAGAAGCTGACAAAGCTGAAGAGGAGATCATCAGGGCCCAGGCCCAAGCAAAAGCTGAAGAGGAAAAGGCTCTAAACGAGATGAAGATTGTTGCAGGGGAAGATTTTGAGAAACTGGGGCTGCCACCAGGTGAGGATTCTGGAATGTTGCTCCCCAGTACATGCTTATGGTACCTGGACACCAACCTGGGGTTGGCTTTACATCAACACAGCAACTTTGAAAGATTTGTACAGAGGTTCAAGTAGAGTAACAGCTGCTTAACATTGAGAAACTAAATAACCAGGTCATGTTCAAGGTATTAAATTTGGATTGGGGGGGGGTAACCACCTAAATATTGCAAGCATACATACCTTGATACATAGAAGCAAGAAACAGATTAAATGTTTCTCCAGTGGGTGCTTAGCTGGATTTGAACTGAATTTAGAATTGTGGAGATGCATGTCCAAGTTTCAGGATTAAAATAACAGATTCTTTTCTATAATATTTTTATTATATATATATTTGTGCTTTTTGATTGTTTTTTTGTTTGTTGGCTTTACTGTTGCAGTGGCATCCTCTTTTCGGTGGATTGTGGATAATGAACTTCTCAGAAAACATAATTTAATCTGTCCTGAGGATTACATCACTGAGAAATTACCTCTTGCTAAAGCACCAAAAGGTAACTAAAGTAATTTAGACTTTTTAGAACACTCTATAATTGAAGTATTGGCAGATGTAGCAGATCTGAGCATATTTTTATAGTTTTCTGCCAAAGCAGAAGGCACTCTAGTGTTTTAAGCATAAGATTCCGCTAAAGGCACATTTTCAAAGTATAATTGATAAATTCAAAACTCCTGAGGTTAGATGTTCTTAAACATGATATTTCATCATTATTGCACATTTGCTTTCAGTTCTTTCCATCTCACACAAAAACTGCATTAGTATTCTGTCTCCATCCAATTTCATTAGCACAAAAGCTGCAACTTCATCTTGTATATAGAGAAGAGAAGCAGTTACATTAAAGTGAAAAGTGTTTTCAGTGAAATAAAATCTTATTCTTTACTTAGGGTTTAAAGTTTTCCAGTTCTGGAAATATATTGGTTTTATTTTTACATGAAGATCAGTAAGGAAAATATTTTGGACAATGTCAAGACTTCTTTACTTCTTTTATTTATGTGAGAGCCAAGATGAAAAGGTTTTAGGGTCATTGAAATGATTTTTGTCAGTCAAGCCAAAACTAACATTTCAGAGTAATAAACTTAGTCACAAATTTCAGGATTTGTATTTTGGTTTTTAACATTGTAATTCCAAACAAAGTGAAAGATCTCACATCCCTTATAAGGTTAGCATATCTTTCTGGGAGTAATATAACTGTATACAGCCTATTTAATGAGTGCTTCTAAAAGCTTTCTTATGAAAGTACTAAGCTTTGTTTGTACAAAATAAGTTCTAAAAGTACATTAAATTCTAGAGGATTTTTGCCAGCAACAAGCCTTATAATAAACTCATATACCTATGCTTAGACTAAATACTTGTTCATGTTTTCTTCTTACAGAAATTTTTTTCTTTGAATTGCAGGAGAATCAGAACCTGGATACCTGAAAGGGGCACAACGTGCTTTTTCACTGGATAAGAGTGTCTGCCTGCCTGGCAGCGTGACAAGGGTGTGTGAAGCTCTGTCCTCGACTCCAGCCCCCAGCCTGGAGGCTAAAACCATCAGTAAGGTACATTGTACAAGTTAGTTTTAGTCTCCCTGATCTCTAAAGCCTGTTGCTCCTCCTGTAACAAAGGGTGAATGTCAGCCCTTTATTGATTTGACTCCAGTACTTATTATATTTACTCTGTTAAAAAAGGAGAAATACTGTGTTTTTATATCAATTTTCATTGCTGTGTGGCTTTAATTACACATGTGCAGCTCTCTTTTTCCTCATCCTCCAAATCACTGTGTTTAATGGTGCACTGTGCACTCTTGTTTTTCAAAGAAACGAGCTGGGAAAGAGAGTAAGTCCTGGAAAGCAGAGGAATTAAGTGAGTACCTCTCCAGATATGAGAAAAGAGAGAATTACTTGAAGAACCCACGCTTTTTCCCACCAAATACTTTGCATGGAGGCAAATCTCTTGTAATTTCTCAAGAAAAAGTGGAAGAAATCACAGCCAGAAGAAAAGCAGAAGATCCCAAAGGGTATGCAGTGCGTACAGTTTCTGGATTCCGGGCTGGAGCACGCAGAGCTTCACTGTAGAGTTGCTGTGGATTTACCCAGAGCTATTTTGAGCTAAATTTCTTATATAGTCTCTTAGTAACAAAGTATGTATGATATTTTGGTTTTGCCAAAGGAGACATTTTGCAATTTCTCATTTTATCAGTATTTAGAGAACTAGGCAGTAAGATAACGTCTCCTTCTTTTTAATCTTTCAGTGATACTTCATTTGTTCCTGTGTTTCTTGCCAGTCCACCTTCTGTCCTGTTTTCATATGATAAAGCTGGACAGGTTTATGAGGTGAGAAGGCTCTTTGCAGAGAGTTAATTCTGCCTCTCTGAAGAATTATATCCTGCCATGATCTACATATTTCATTCAATGTTCAGCCTTTCTGAATTCTAATAAAAGTCTGAGTTTCTTCTGTATATTGAATTTATGACCCTTTAACTTCCTTGAAGATACTCCATCACACCTGCCACTGACACACAAACCAGTGAAGATTAAATGGGCTCTTCTCAGTCTCTGCTTTGTTTTGGTACTGTCTGATTCAGCCTCTGTTGAATAAACTGGGATTTGGGGGTTGGTGGTGATGATGAAGTAATGACTCCTAGCAGTAGTACCAGGGAATTGCAAATATTTTAAAGAATGGTGATAAATACAACGGAACATTTTATTTTCTTTTTAAATGAAGATTACTATAGAGCTACGGAACATCACTTCAACAGGTCAACATGTAAGACTCATTCCCCCCTCTACTTCAGTATTTTTCATTAGGCCAGGTAAGGATTCTTCTTCTGCCTTTAAAATACTAACACATTAAAAATCTCATTTACCTGTTCTAAGAAAGACTTTCCAGAGATGTCCTGTTTGGTTCTGTTATCCATAGTGCTCAGTTCTTTAGAAGCTGAAAGGTGACTTAGGGCCATTCACATGCAACTCACAAGCAGTGGTCTGATGAAGAATTCAAGAAGACTAAATTAAATTAAATTAAAATTAAATTAAAATGTTTGATGTTAGATCAAAATGTGTCTGTGGAATACCTAGATTGAGTCTTACCCAAAATTCATCTAGGAACAGATGTAGTTTCCTCTGAAAAAAATTAGGAGGAGAGGGCAAGAAATAACACACTGCAATAAAGAAGGATAAGTTAGAGGAAAGTTTAAAAAATTATCTTTCCTACAGTAGGATAGCCAGGCAATGGGATAGATTGCCTAAGGAGATTGTGATACCCCAGGAATTGGAGGAATATTTAGAAATTAAATGTTTGCATGGAATTCCTTTTGTGGTAAAGCAAAATTGGGAAATGTCTCTAAGTTTCTCCTCAGTGTTTTCTGTGTTTATGAGGAGTTTATTTCAGACAAAGCAATCTTTGAGCTCCCTGGAACATGTGCACATTCCCAGATTGCACTGCCAGGCCTCTTGTGCTCATCCCTTTTTATCAGTTTGACTTAGGCAATAAATGGGGGGGAGTTTACAGGCACCTTTCCAGAGGAAGATGTGATCATAAATACTACTGCCAATTTAGGGAGGTTTTAATTAAAAAAAAAAAAAAAAATCTGCCTTTTTTGTTTTTGTTTCCCCCCAAGGAAAATATCCAGGAAAGGGAGGAATGATTGCTCCTGGGATGGCATGCCAGTATGCAGTCCAGTTTATTCCTGAATATCTGGGAGAGTATGAAGATCATATATTAGTGGAGAGTCAAGGATCAGAACCTTTTGTCATCCCAGTCCAAGCTAAAGTATCACTTCCAGTATTAACATGTCAGTAGTGTCCAAATACTAAATTCCTCTAAAGCAGAGTTGGGTATTTTTCTTTAACTGTCTTCAATTTTGTGTCATGAAACAAATGTGGAAAAAAATTGTCAGTGCTGTTTCTACATTTTGATATCTATCTCATTTTCACTTACCATAGATTTATTAGTTATTAAAATGTAATCCTGTTGACTTTTTCCTCAATTATTTGTTCTTGCCATCTTAGGTTCTTTTTTTTTTTTTCCACTATATTAGAGAAGTGGATAGGGGCCACATTTCTAGATTTGTGTTTCGTTGATTCCTAAACTCCAAATTTTAATTACTGATGCTAAATATTATGGAATTATAATTTAATTTTAACTATTTGATGCTATTGATTAATGTTCATGGAATGTGAAGTTTATTGTATATGGATATGGTATACCTGCATCTCTTAGATACCTAAGCTCAGCTATAATAAACAGGATTACTTTTGCAAAAATTTGCTTTGATGTTTTTTTGAAAATTCACCTTTCCTGTTTTACTGAGCTTTTCTTTAAAAAATCCCCTTCCTTTTTATCATTCAATAATCTTTAAGGAGGAAAGATCATCTTACATCATTAAAATGGAAGATGAATGTAGAAATGCACATCTCACCCTGTCCAACTTCAAAATGGAAAGAATTTGAGGGGGTTTAGGATTGCAAAACCTGGCATGGTCTCATGCAGTAATGTCTGTACAGAGTTATTTAATCAGCAGCCTTTGCTCTCTCTCTGGAGTCTGATTTTCTGTGTTACTCCTTGCAGTGCCTGACAATATAGACTGTGGGTCCTGCCTTGTTGGAGGAATAAAAACAACAGCAGTTCTGTGCAGAAATGGGGGAGTTAGGACTGGGAATTTCTCTATAGTGCCAGAGAAGGCCTGGCCAGCTCCTGATTCTGGGGTGAGTGATGAGAAGGGAAATGCTTGACCCAGCATGGTGTAGGTGCCCTGGTGTGAAGGCCCTTTGAGCCAGTCATGGTGTATTAGCATAGGAGTCATAAGGGCCTTGATGGAGACATCTGCATTGTACCATTCCTTCAGAATTCACCTCTATCCTGAAAACCAATATCCCTGGATGGTTGTACCACCTTCTTCTTGCACTCTGACTTTCCTGTGGAAGGGGTTGTCCTGCTCAGGGGAGAGGTAAACTGAGGCATAGACGAGGGAGAGGAAAACTGGCTTGAACTTCAGCCTTGCACTTGAAGCAAATAGAAATTCTAGCATTGCTTTAGGTAATTTCCTCTCCCTCCTCAACAAAAACATCCCTTACTGACCTTGCTGCACCTGTAGACACAGCAACCCAATCCAGTCCTGCTCTGTCTGTAGCTCCCCATCACAAACCAGGGCCTAAGTGGGATGCACAAAGGAGATACAGTGGGACAGGTAGACTGGCATTTTTGGTGCTGGAGAAAGAGCACACGGGCCAAGTTGTCCCTCCAGAGAATTTACAGCTCCAGCTCAAAGTGAGTTTTAAACATGGAGAAACAGAGCCCCTCTCTCCAGCAGAGCTGTTCTGCTGTGAACATGAATATTGGGGCTTCTGACAGTCTTGAGAGACTTCAGAGATTGCATTTGCCCTCCTGCTTTCACCAAGGTCATTATAAAGCAGGAAGCATTTGTTTGTATGTTTGTTTTTTTTTTAAATTAAGCCATATTTATGATCCATGCTCTTTTGAGATGTGTGAAAAAAAAAGCATGGCAAAAGGTAGAACAGTGATGTTGTATTATATTGCCTCTTTCAGGTAAATTTGTGTTTTAAACACAGCAACCTGACCAAATTAATTTATTAATTTGTTTGTTTGTTTGTTTGTTTTAACATCTTAGGTAGCTGCCACTGCTGATTTTGTGATACAGGATCCTTTTATGATCCAGCCTGCTGTTATGGAACTAGCTCCAGGGCAGAATGCAACAGTAGAGGTTAGTGCCAACTGCTGCAGAAAGGGTTTTTACTTCACCCAATAAATTAACAAGCAAGATCATTTTAGAAGAACTGGCTGGACCTTGCAAGTTTCGATTTATGTGAGCAAAAACTTTTTCTTGCAAGTGTTACTTTTTAATTACTAATCACTAAAACTGTCCTTCAGGGAATATTTGCAAATTGGAATGTATTACTTAGGGGAGAGAAATTGGTTACAGACCTTGCTATTTACCTTCTCTCTTTCAGGTAATGTTTTTCCCTTCTTTGCCAGAAGTCTCAAAGCAAACATTCACCGTTTTGTGTGACAATTATCCAGTCAGTTATGTTACAGTCACAGGTTTGTTTTTAGCACCTTTCTATTTCTGTAGATATTCAGATAATGTGAGTGGTGATTATTGGTGTGAAGTGATGGTAACATTTTATGTCATTGGATTAAGCAAATACTGTGTCCCCTGCTAGGTTTTTTTTGTTTTGGTTTGGGTTTTTTTGGGGTTTTTTTTTTGGTATTGTTCTTACTGCTCCTTCACAGTGCATGGAATACACTGGATTCAGAAAACATTGAACTCTTAACATTTGTTAGGCAACAATCCAAATATAAAATGTCACAAGTTGCAGAAAAGAAAAGCAGTTGCCAGGTGCAACTCATCTCTTTTACCTTTCTGTCAATGAATTTACTTTGGATTTATTTTTTTTTTAATACTTAATTTGTGCTAATTTTAATTTTAATATACTACTCAAAACATCTGGGAGCCACATTGTCAATCACTGTAAAAACCTTGCTCATGGTTTCAGTGAAAGTGAGTTGAGGCTGTAGCCCTGAAATCCCTATCTGTGAAATTCATGAACAGAAGGTCTCTGTCAATACATGTTGATAAACACAACATCAGGAAAATATTGTACAATTAACACTGAAGTTCTGAAACTTGAGGAAAACCCAGATATAATCAATAATGGCCATTAATGACATTTGCTGTTGATGATGTGAACTATGTTAATAGATGATAAATAGCAATACCTAACTATTTCTTCCAGGGGTTGGAGAATTGATTGCTCTGGAGCTTTTGTTTGTCACGGGTGGAGAAAGCAAAGCTCAGCTGGGTGAAGTCACTGATGCCACAGCACAGCATCTCATACGATTTGAACCCCAAAATCCACTCACCAGTAAGGAGAAGATACTGGTTATAAAGAACTCCACGTAGGTAGCTGCTGTTAGAGTAATGCTCTGCAGTGTGGGCATACTGGTGGGGATCTCATTTGTCATACTCTGCTCTCTCAAGCTGGAGAAACCTTCATGCCCTTGATAAACTTTTTGCAGAATCTTTGCTTCTTTTTGCTCATTGTTTGGTAATTAAGGTTCAAGGAATGTTGTGCATTGTTCAAGCATTATGACAACTATTAGCCAAGGTCAGTATATTTGCTTCAATAGAGGTAAGTCTGCAAAAAAATCATAAATATACATGATTGCAGGAAATACCTACAGGGTGATCCAGATGAGATTTTTCTACCTTTAAATGTCTGCTATATTTATTTGTGCAGCTGAGAGAAGCACTCTTTTCCTTTCATAGGGCAGGGAATAGATGCTTCCAAGGATACAATTCTGACTGTAGACATCTCCCACAGAAAAGTCACAATACATCCTGGATTCCACTGGATCAAAATGGGAACCCAATGTAATTAAGTTACATTAAAACTCTCATGTGGTTCCTGCTATTGAGTCTTTACAGATTTAAATATAAATTCAATTTGAAGTCAACAAATGTGTCCTTATGGACAATTACACCATACTGAACATAGTGGCATCCTGATTTTTCTCAGAATCAGTCAGACTTTAACAGAAATACACTCGTGCATGATTGCAGCAGATAGAGGCTGTAGATGATCAAAGCAGTGAGAAGGTCAGTGCTGGGTTTAGGACCGTTAATGTAAATTGCTGTTTGCAAGCAGTTAATATCTGGCAATTTATTTTGTGGCCTGGAAATCACACATGCATAATGCCAGAACAGGCTGGTGTTTGGGTAAAGAAAGTGTGATTGAATATTGTAAACTGACAAAGGATGTGCCAATTTCCACATTTTCTCTGTGCTATAATCACCACAGCACTCCCTGCACATCTGGTGTCAGCATTTGTGTAAAACAAAGCTGGCCAGGGTGAGAGTAAATTCCATAGAAGCAGGAAGAAGAAAGCTTTCTGCTACAGAAGGGGATACAAGAAACTGTAAATGTCCACTTTTATCAGTGATGCTTTCAAATTGCAGTGTCCTTCCTCCCCCTTACTAAGGCAGAATTTTTGAGGTCAGCATAAGCAAGATTCTCAGACCCATGAAGACATTCCATGGAATACACTTCTGCTGAAACAACCTAGTTAAGCAACCTTTTCTGGATTGCAGGGAGTGGGGCAGAGCCATGGCTATAATTTTAGCTGGAGCCATTGTGTTTGTTGACATGTAAAGACCACATCTTGCATTTGGATTAAATTCAGAATGTGATGTAGGTCATCAGCAGTGATCCAAGGCAAATGTACTGGTGTCAGCAGGAATCATCCTGTTCATCCAGATCTTTGAAAGAAGAATTGTAGAGTTTCTAAAAGCTGAATTACATGACAAGTTCAAATAAGGCAAGAAAGTGTTAAGATATCTTATACATTTATAGAATTTACTTTCATATATTAGCATGTTCTTTGTATGATTTATATATGCTGACTGTGCTGCCTCAGCAGCTTTGTGGCTCACAAAAACTGGTGAGTCAAACCTCTGTAATCTGTAAAGAGAGGAATTTCCTACCTGGAAAAAGGATCTGAACACTTTCCTAATATATTTTACTCAAAAACATCTGACTTTTTTAATCATAGTTTTTCTGTTGTTTATTGACTTCTTTGCAGTCGTGTAGAACTTCCCTTCTTCTGGCAGATAACAAAGCCTAACCTGAAACCATTTATACCAAAAGAAACTGCAGACTTCTCAGAGGTCAAATACAATGAAGACCCAGAGTCAGCCTTCTCCCTAAATCCTGAACAGGGAGTTTTGCTTCCCTGTGCAGATCATGAGTTTATTCTCACTTACACTCCACAGGAGGTATGGCTTGTGATTCCTTCCTATCTACAAACTCCAGCTGTTTATTTTTATTCAAGTCATAAAATCCTTGCTGTGCAACTTTTCTAAATTAAATTTAATTAGCTGGTACTATGCTCTGATAAACAGTGCTCAAAATGTAGAAAGTTACTGAAAGAAAACATGTTTTGACTGCAAAATGTGAGACAGTTTCTGAGCTCATGTAATTTTTTGACTGGACACAGTTAATTTTACACTGAAATTGTGAACACATCCTCATACTGCAGCTGTGCTGGCTGGTGCAGTTACCACCCTCACCCCTCTATCAGCTCCTCCACCAGCTCCTGACCCTTCCCCCTCTCCTTGGGGGATGAGCCTTGTACCTACTCCAGCCTAAATAAGTTGGTGAACAAACACTGATCATTTAAACTGTTTCCAGCTGTAGTTTTTTTGGCCTGAAATGGGTTCTATGAACAGCTGAGTGGTGAATTAAGGGGATAGTAGGAGCCTTTGGCAGAAAAATGCTGTGTGCAGCTGTGGGTAAAGAGGGGTGCAAGGATGTTGGAATGCAGTTGTCTCAGGGACTGTTCTCTCAGTTTCTGCTCCCCTGTCACTGTAAATAAGGAGCATGAGCTCACTGTATTTAGAGAAACCTGATCCAAAGAAAGCCCAAGAGTGGGAATGTCCTATGCTGTGTTGATTGACAGGCCTAAGAAATACCTGAAATATGTATGGAAGAGATACTTCCTGGCTTTTAAAAAATAATTAATTCACAGACTATATATTGAATTAAAATATATGTCAAAATTAGTTTCTGTCCACAAACAAATGAAGCTTTTGCATAGTCCTGCAGATTTAAGACCTGCTTCTGTGTTTCTTTATCCCCCATTAGAATACAGAAAACATTCTCTTCCCATGATGTAAAAGTCATGTTTCTTACTCAAGATTGGCTTGATGGTCAATTAAGCTGAATACTCTGGAGCAGTTAGAAGAAACTTCTCAATTAGTACAGCAGTACTGAGCCTAATTTGGGGAGCCTTTGCAGATGCTTGTGTGTAGTATGCAATATACAGGGGAAATGATAACAGGCATGTAAAAAATGAGTATTTTTCTTGGAACCGTACACCATGAGGTCAGAATCTGGCTAATGTTTTGCAGTCAAACATGTTTTCTTTTAGTAATTCCAGAGTTTGAATATTGTTTATCAGAGCTTAGTACTCTGATGATGATCATTTATCCCTTATATATGAACCACTTTTCCATCTTTTTTTGATCTTCAACATAAATGATTACTTTACACTGAAATCTTTTTCTCCTTCATCTGTGCAGCTGAAGAGTTATCACAGTGTGATTCAGATGGTAGTGAGGGACACAGAATCACCTTGGTAAGCTGAGAAACATTTCCCATTAAGATATGTAGCCACAATTTATCTGTGCTATTACATGAAGTTACTGGGGTTTTTTCTTCTTTCTGGTGATGATGGATTGACAAGTATAAAGAACATTATCTGCACAAGTAGTTGTGGTACAAAGAGCATCTCTGATATCCTCCCCCATGCCTGGCCCTAGCTTTTCCTCTCTTGGAAAAAGATAATACTGTCATTTTGTCTGCTTATTTTCTAGGGTTTCCTGTTATTACTTTTTGTCACAGCAGTATGTGACTTATATACTTGTTCAGGGACAGACTGCAACAACTAGAATAACTTAAAGTGTAATGAAGTTTTTAATTGGCTGAGCTAATTGCCCACAGGCAATCTGTACTTGAGAAACTTGTGATGGTTATCAGTTTCATTCTGGTAATTAAAAGACAGGATCCAGTTTGACACCAGTTTAACATATTTTAATGATTCTCCCATATTTCCTCTGAAGTTTAGTAGAAGAGGGGAGACTTCAAAACATCCCAGATCGCAGAGTAGAGGATGTAATAGCACTGGAAATAGAAGTTAAAGGCTCAACAAAACCATTTCATCTTCTTCTGGAACCATATGCCATTATTGTCCCTGGAGAAAACTTCATTGGTGTAAATGTCAAGAAAACATTTAAGGTTTGTGTGCTCTTGACTTCACTGTTGTCATGTGGTTTGTGTCACTAGATGTCATAGGTGTTATTAGAAGATATGAGACAGTCAGTGTTACTTTAGTTTTCCTGAAATGTTTTTAAAGGAGGCCACGACTCCTGGAGGGTCTGCACTGAAATGCCCTCCCCAGCGTGCACAGCCCTACACTCCAGGCAGCAGCCTTTGTTCCTTTTTCATCTCTCTTTTTGATACCACACAGTTTGACCCTTCTCAATGTTTTTCTGGGTCACTAACCTGTTGCTTATCACTTTGTCACTCCTTTAGGGTAAAAGTTTTCCAGCTGGGAGGAACAGTCAATGGATGATTCAATCAATTCATAGCTGAGGCACTGTTCATGCACAGAACTACAGGAAGCACAGAAGAGCTACAAAGATCACACATGCTGCAGCTTACTAGATGTTATTCTTTCCTGCAGGTTCTTTGACCATTCTGGTACAGAATGCTGATGCAATTTTCCCCTCACACAGCATCCCTTCACTACAGATCAGGATCCTTTTGATCTTGGATTTATTTGGGGAAAACAGGCCTGTTAGCAAGAGCCAGGGCAGGAAGACGTTTCCCAGTTAATTGTTTTCCCATTTTTTCTTAGAGATCCTGCTAATCAACATTTGGTTTTATGATTTCTCTTCCTAGAACTTATTTTTTCAGTTTAAGGCAGTCATTTCATACTTCCCAGCAATCCAGTATAGCTACATATGTGATAGAGGTGATTTAATATAACAACATCCTTTGCAGTTTCCAGCTGATTTTTTTTAGTCTTAAAAATATAAGAATTTGAACTGTGCTTAGAGATAATTGTGCTTCAGAGAACGAAGTTATTTGCTGTAATTAAGAAATGTTTTGACTAGATCTGAAGAGCAGACCAAACATTTCAAGAGCTTGCATTTCCTTCAAAAGCAGAGCCTTTGTCAAGAAAAAAGCTACACTCAAAAGACTTTCAGTTTGTTTAGAAACTCTGTTAAATTTTTTAAAAAATGGGGGGAATGTTTAAGAGTCTCAAATATGATACTGTTCTTGGAATGAATTGTTAATGGATTTTCTTCAGGTTTGAAGGAACACCTCCACCTATGTGAAGGAGATAAATGAGGACTCACAAAACCTAGTTTGCAGTATATCAGTGCTCTTAGCAAATTGACTTGTTGCTATGAAAGCTTCAGGTGCATTAATTGTCTCACTGATTTTAATTGTTTCAGCTGCGGAACAACAGCACAACATTGATCAAGTACACATGGGAGAAAATCATGGCCTGTGAGATCATGGAAGTTGAACCTTGTACTGGTGTCATAGGTAAAGTTTCTGTAACTTGCAAGCAGTAATTAATGAAAGAAATGACAGTGATTGTATCAATTTATGACAGTCACAGAGCACTATAATGCAAACTGAAAAATTACCTGATCCCCAGCCCACTGGAGCCAGCAGGAAAGTCTAATTTGATTCCAGAAGCTTCAGTAACATGCTTGAAGCAGATGTTTCCTTACAAAAATGTGGGACAGGAGCCTGATATTTTCTCTTCTAGATGTGAATGACTGCTGTGAGTTTGTCCTGGCAATTTCTGGAAGCAAACCTGGGGTCATCAGCCGTAACCTGCATTGTCACGTTGAGCCGTGTCCAGAGCCAGTTGTGCTGCATGTTGAGGCTGCTTTTAAGGTAAGGAACAGTTCAGTCTTGCAAGAGGATGAGCTGTGTGGCCTGGCCACTGTCCAAATAAAGCTTTTTTGCCTCTCAATGGCAATCTTGAGAAATCTTAAGTAGTTACAAAGAGGCAGTTTTTCCTGCTGTAGTGACTACTGAGTCAATGTTGATATTCCCATGACACACATAATTTTTCTGCACCACACAGTGTATTTGCTTTCTGATATCCTCTGTGAAATCAAATGTTAATCCTAGATAATAGATGTTTCTTAATGAGGCATCTTTGGCAAAGGTGTCCGTTCTGATGTCTGTTTCCTGCTGTCCTAGGGTCCATTTCTTTGTATTGATGTTCCATCACTTCAGTTTGGTTTGACTAAGCAGGGTGAGACACTGTCAAGAACTTTTGAGATTAAAAATCTCTGCCAGGTGCCAGCACAGTGGAGGATGCAAGAAAGCCAGCTTTTTCTAGCTGAAAGGAATGAAGAGGTAAGTCACTGCTACAGCTGGCTGTATTCCCTCCTTAGCTATTTTATTTCTTTTGCTTAGGAGCTGTATTATTCATTCCAGCTATCAGAAGTTCAAATTTTTGTGACTTCTTACGAAACTAGTCCTGCACAGTTTTATAAGTGCAGAAGTGCTATTGAGATTGCTTCTTTAAAATTTTTCTCTATTTCCCTTTATTACAAATCCCCTGCCAGCCTGAACCAAAGAGATATGGAGTATTTCCTGAATGACAGTGATTTCAGCTGCTGCTGTTATGAGTTTAAGGCTTTAGTAGAGCTGAGACTGCTGAACGTTCCTCCCACACTCCCACATCAGCATCTTGGATGAGAATCTGAGCCCCCACTCCTTGCTGATGCTCTTCCTGTCTCCACTCTCCCAACCCTCCTTCCTCACCCTTCCGTCCAAGAACCTTTCCCACTCGTGGTACCTTGCTGCTGCCTGGGAGCAGGCGCTGCTGCTGAGGCTCATTGCTTCTCTTTCACATTCCTTGTCAGTCCATGCATAGCTGACCCTGCTGTGCCCTTGGCTCTGACTGCCTTTCTCTCAGAAGCAAAGCTCTGCCTCCTTGTGTAGCCAGGCTTTCACAAAGCTGGCACTGTGCTTCCTGACATCCACCCAGGTGGGACTTGAGGGGCAGAGAGAAAGGACACATCTGAGCAAAAATGAGACACTTGGAAACTCTAATTACATTGTGTGGCTTCAGCATTTTACCCTTGCTTTGCACATGTCAAAAAAATTTCTGTTCCCTCTCTCCTCTCTAGGTATCTAGCTTCACCATCCAGCCATCAGCTGGAGAAATACCTCCTTTGAGTCTGTGCACAGTTTCAGTTCAGTTCACATCATTGCAGTGCCAACGTCTCCAGACAGTGCTGGAGCTGGAGGTAGAAAATGGAGAAAGAAGGTAAGGAAGAAAAGCAGCATTTGTTTTGTTTTTCCTGAGATTCACATTTGATTTTCACTTCAGGTAGTTTTCTCTCCTACAACAGAAATATGAACTCAGAGTGGGGTTGTGTAACCTATCAATGAACTATCAAATTTCTAATATTGCTAAATAAACATAAACATCATTCTTCCCAGCATGCTGTTTTATGTCTAGCACGTTTCATTAACAATAACAATAGACCATCTGTGTGTTTATTTCCAGTCATCTTCCTGTTTTTGTTGAAGTTCAGACCCCCCAAGCGTGCCTGATATCTAGTCATCTAGTATTCACTGAAATTTATTCTGGCGTTCCTGTTAAAGCAACCAGTAAACTTTTTAACCAGACACTGCTGCCAGCAAAATACTTATGGGGAAAGGTAAATGCTCTTCTAATGGGTGAAGCATACAGCAAGGATGGAAATGGCAATTTCTGTAGAAATACAAATATTGACTATTCTTAAAAGCTTTTGTGATGTATCTTTTGAGTAGTCATTGCTGTTTACTGGCTTGGGAGCAGAACTTCAGCTTTAGACCAACCTTTATGAAAAGATTAACTGCCAGTTGATGTTAATATGTTCTTAGTGTCTGTGGATCCCTGAGAAAATGGGTGAGAAGATGTGAGGGGTCATAGGATGTAAAGCCACCAGAGTATTAAACAAGGTGCCCTGGCAGTTTAGGGTTTGCTCTTAATTTAGTAAAACAAAGAAATTATGGTGCTTTTGAATTGTGTCTGAATTCTGCTTAAATGTCACATTCTAACTGGGATTCAGTTTACAGAGCAGGAACCCTACATTTAGTGTCAGTATTTAAGCTGTGGTCTGAACTCTCTTTTCAGTCACTGGAAATTTGTCAGTGCCTTGGTCATTCAGATCTACTCTGACATCCAGGGTTCAGCTCAGTTACCTACATCAAAGCACTCAGTGCCATCCAGGATGTCCCAAGGGTGTCCAAGGGATCCTAACAGAACATGTGGATGGTATAGAACCTACAGGAAAACCCTTTGGAGCATCTGGGGCCTAGGAGGAATATGTAGAGCTTTTTTCCTGATATGTGATGTTGATGTGTGAATAAATAAGTGGAAGCCCTTGGTACATTCCATGCTGGTCACCTAGGGAAGGTGCCAACACCAGGACTATTTCTCTCCCACCTTTGTAGTGGCGAGAGGTGGGGCACATCTGGGATCCTGCTCTGCTATCAGATGGATTGGCTTCACCCTGAAAAGGCTTGAGGCTGTGAGAGGGAGGACAGTGACTCTGCAGCCTCAGCTGGGCACCTGAAGTTACTGGGAGTGAATGTAGACAAGCATCTTATCACCCACAGGGAATTGTAAAACCAGTCTTGACAAGCTATTGATGCTGCTCCCTGAAAGTGTCTTAAGCCTGAGAATAGCTTGGTCTTTTTAGAAGAGACAATGTGAGAGAATGAGCCTGAGCTGAATGTCCTTTCTGTTTGGCAGCTCATTGGAAGCCAGGCAGCTTCCTGCTCTGTCACGGTGTCCCCTGCCAATGGCACTTTAGGCCCAAATGAAGAGAAGGAATTCTGCATAGAGCTGTCAGTTAACACTGTGGTAAGTTTACAAACGAATGCACTTTTGTAAAACAGCAACACTGGCTTTTTCATCTCACCTCCATCTGGCTAAAGGAAGGAATTCTATGTACAAAACCACGTGCTCTTTTCTCCATTCAATATCTCTGAAATAGCTTTGCTTTAGAGGTACCACAGTTGAAGGCAAGAATTAAAGAAGTGAACATGGTGTGTAATTTCTACCCTGCCTCTCTGTATCTCTGCTGGTCCTCTTTTCTTCCTTTTTTGAAGTCCTGTACAATTGCTTTTAATGGTTATCACTCTTCTTGGAGCATACAGATCCTCACTTTGGATTATCTGGAATGATATAGAGAGGAGTGGCATATATCATGTATATTTGGTTTTCTGAATGCAGCTAGGCTCTTAACATTTTGATATTTGAAAACTTAAAAGGAGCCGATAGGAACAAAATACAGGAGCAGAGCTTACAAACTCCAGGAAATCAGAAATACTTTACAAGGGCATTCAAACAGCTGAGCTAGTGCAGTTAAATACAGGATCTTCCTACAGATATGGTGTATTTGTTCACAGTCACTGGAGACTTAGGTTTCATTTATTTGCTTAAAAGTGGGTGTTCAGTACTATCAGAGTTACTATTTAGAATTATGTATCTGTGGCACTTGTGAACGTGGTTTAGTGGTGGGCTTGGCAGTGCTGGATTAATGTTTGGATTCAATCATCTTAGAAGTCTTTTCCAACCTAAATGATTCTGTGATTCAATACTTGGAGTGTAGGAATTATGTCAGAAATCAGTAATAGAGCAATTTTAGGCTCACAGACAGTTGCAGTACAAAGCTGAGAAGCAGCCACAAATTTTTACCTCAGTACTGCCTTCTAAGCACCTCTATGCTGCAGAAAACACACTGAAAACAGTTTAGTAAAACTTCTCACAATTCTATTTTTCTGGGTTTAATCCAGGGAAGTTTACACACTTTGAAAAATAAACACCCTAAAGAGTCTGCCTTTCCTCTGTGATATATCTTCATTCACAGGAAAACCTGATTCTTTGCTTTTCAGGGTGAACTGAAAGACCTCGTGCTTTCCTGTAGCATAGAAGACATGCCTGAACCCCTCTTTCTGAGCATTTCTGGAGAAGTGAAGGGACTACATGTCACCTACTCAATACCTTCTGGCAGTGGAGTTGACAGGTAATATCTGGCTTATTTTAATTTTATTTTTCTGATATGTAGAATGATGACTGTATTTTGGAACACACTCGTCATTAGATCTTTTTATATCTTTTCATGTAAGTAAATATGTCTTTAATTTGGTAAATATGTCTTTAATTTGGTAGACTGTCATGTTATACAGGATAAAAATTTGACCCCAAATAAATCTTTATACAGGTAGAAGTGAAAAAATAATAAGCAGAAAATGCTGATAACAAAAATCATAGACTACATGGTCCTTTTCCACTGTGCATCACAAACACATTGCATGTTGCACATTTTTAAATCTCCTGAAATCATCTGTGGCATAAGAAATAAGAGCCATGTCTAAATAATACTGTTATTTTTTCTGGCAGTGATGAAGGACAAATGCCACAAAGCCCATGTGAGCTTCTTTTGGACTTTGGCTCTGAAGTGGCATTCAAAGATGTTGTAAAGCGTCAGCTGATCCTTACAAATTCTACCTTGATCAGTGCTCCATTCACACTGGAAGCTGAGTATTTTAGTGCCTGTTTGCCTCCAGAACAAGCATCCTGCCCGTGAGTCTTGCATAATGACTTAAATGCTAATTTAGCTCTGCTTTAAACCTAAAATCAGATTTTTCTTTTTTTTTTTCATGCTCTCCAAGCTACCTGGTGAAAAGAAGGGGGCCTATCACAGAACATGCAGCCAGAAAAGTCAAGTCAGGTATGAAAATATCTCTTTAAGTGAAAGTGAAAGCCAGCTGACTGTCATATTCAGCACTAAATGTGCCAGTCAGGCACATCTTTTCACAGCTGGAGTATCTGGTGAAGTCTAAACTGTAAAATTACTTAGTTCCTCAGTTCATTCTTGAGTTTGAAAGCCCACCTTGTATAAGCATTAGGTCAATCTCTCTTGCCTTTCTGCTTTTTTCTCTTTTTCCTCCCTTTCTTTTTTTCTCTTCTTCATGTTTTTCTTGCAAACAACAGTATGAAACAAAGCTGGTGATTCTGGTGACAGTTCAGTCCCAGAACACTCCAGCACACACGATAGGTGACATGCAGAACATTTGGCTCTTTCTCTCCTACACAGTTTCCCAGTACCAGTGCAGCAGGCTTTTCTCTCCCAAACCCTTTACCATACCCTCCCCACTGTGGAAAGCTACAGCACAGCCCATCTGTCATTTCTGATGTGTTGTACTGAAAAATTATAATATTTAGAGCCACATGAGACTGAGGGCGGGAGGAAATGGGAGCAAAAAGCTGTGAAGTGTGGATGTGTCTTCTGTATCCAAAATAAAACTTGCACATATTGGTACCTTGCCATAGAGTTTGGTATCTGTTCCATAGACAGAGCTTTTCAGCTGTTGAATTCGTGCTTAAGATTAGAAGAATGCTGTTCTGACAGATTCCATGCAGGCCTAGGTGACTCAGAATGTGGAAAGGCTTTGCTCTTTGTAATTAATTCTTTGCATGGAAGAGCACACAGAGGTAAACAGGCAGCTGCTAATGGAACAAGAAACAGTCAACACAAATCCCAGCCTGTTTTTCTCAAATTGAAAGTGTTTTTTCATGTAACCAGTTAGTGCCTTGCATATCCCAAAGGGTCCTGGATCAGACTATTGGAAGGGTTGCCCTGCTGTAAAATACTGTGGGCAAGCAGTAACTGAAAAACAGAGTAAGATCCACTGCAGAAGGGAACTTGGGTAAAGAAGTGTAAATGTGAGCTGTGTAAATGATCCCAGGGTTTCTATGTCAGTGAGGTTAAGCTGATCAAAGGCAACTAAAACCATGGTTCTGTGTATTCTTTGAAAGACTAACTTTATTCCATTTCCACAAAATTAATGAGATGCTTTTCTGCTGTGCTCCTTCAGAGTTTACAGCAGCATTGCTGTCTCAGGGGAAGGGAGCAGCTTTCTATATCCAACCTTCCACAGGAACTCTGGAAGCTTTCCAGCAGCTCACCATAGAAATAACAGCTTACAACAACATGTGGGGAGAGTACCAGGATAATCTTGTCTGTAAGGTAGGTGGGGTTTCAGTTTTACCATGGCAGTTTTTTACACTAATTATATTTCCCAGATGCCTTTCTGTTAGAAATACTTGTTCAGTTTTTTTATTCTGTAAAAATTCAGGGAGGATCTTGCTATACTACCATGTCCAATGACATATAAGGAACAATTATTTGGTTTTAGGGGGACATGTTTATTCCTTGGGAGGTTTTCAGGTGCCTTGAAAATGACTGGAGTAGTTTTGATTTATAACATCTGTTTGGGAGCTGGCCAGTGCACTGCTCTGCTCTACCAATACCTAGATTGTGTTGTGTAGAAAAGCAGCAGAGAAGCTGATAAATGCATGAGGTATTGCATTCTCCTGCTGAGAAGAGTTGTTGTTAGCATAAGAATTGGAGGCTGTCAAAGGAAACTCGTCAAAAATATTTGAAAATCCAGTCAGTTTTACACAGAACCACTAGGTTGGAAGAGATGTTCAAAACATTGAGTCCAACCCATGCCCTGATACCTCAACTAAACCATGGCACAGAGTGCCCCATCCAGTCTTTTTTAAAACACATTATAACACAGAGAAGTAAGGTGTTATCTTGATTCTAATAGCAAAAATTCATTTTAATAGGTGGGAGACTTACAACCTAAATTAATTCCTATGCAAATGTCTGTGAAAGGCTGTCCAATCTTCCTGCAGGTGACAGGACCACAACCAGAGCCACCCATTATCAGGTATAGTGCAAAATACTGTGAGACAAATCAGAGAATTAAATACCAATGGACTGCAGCCAACATACACACCTGTTCCAGCTTGTGATATAATGAGAAGGTCAGCAAAGTGACAGTCAAAGTACAGTATCTGCTTCTAGGACATCAACACATTTTTCTCTGCCAACACAATTAGGAAACAATCTGCATACAAGACTGCTGAAGTTTGCCAGCAGTCTCTGTTCTGGGCTTGCAGTTGTAGAATTTCTCCCAGTGCAGCCTCATCTGACTCTATGGGGATGGCAACTGGCACATGGTGGCAGTTCTCATCATCCACAGCTCATTTCTTCCTGGCCCTTTACCTGGACAAGGAAAAATGCAGCCCCGAGGTCAACAGTGGCAGGGAAAGGTTTAAACCCTCTCATACAGCAAATGGCATCTGCACCTGGGGATGAGGGGTAGGGTTGGATTTTGGGGAACCCCAGTACTGCATATGGTTACTCTGAAATGTCTGAGACAACTGAAAAAACTGGGGAAAAAAGAAAAGAGACAGATAATACAAATCAATCTTGTACTTCACAGTGTAGGCCATGCCTTACCTGAGAGCCTCCAGTGCAGCCAGATTGGTTTCACTGTTAAGCAGCTCTCCAGTGATTTCAGACACTTCTGTTCTCTGCATGCACTGACAGCAAAGTTCCCTGTGCAGGTTTGGCACTCGAGTCTCAGGAGGCTCCTCTGTGCTTCGGAGGGTCCAGCTCAACAATCCCACTCCCTTTGGTAAGGATGGCTTTTGTTCAGCAAGCATTGATGTTTTCATTGTGTTCCTTATAGAAATAAAAGTAGAAGGACCCATTAACATGTTAATTAACAGGCATATGTGTTTTAATAAAAATAATATAAAAGAGAGTGACTCATTCTGTTGCTAAAATAGCACATCCCATCTTGGTGTAGCTGGGTTTTCCCTCATAGAAATGGCAGGAATTCAGGATTTTCCATCCTGTTTTTATGAATTTCTCACAACACAAAGCCTGATCAATCAGATATGCTACCTGCTTTTTACTGGCATCATCTGGCTCTTCTGTTTACAGAAGGAAAGTGGCCAAACCATAGCAAGCTCTTAAATAATTTCAGCTTACAGCAAACATGGGAAACTTAAGAGATATGCTTTAATGCAAATCCAATTGCCAAACACAAATTTGTTACTTGATATTCTGTACCAAGCAAGCCATGAGTCCTCTCACTGACTAGAAGTAATTGCCCTTTTTTCCTTTCCCATTCAGACATCCGCCTGGACTTGCAAATTTACAACCAAGAGCCAGATGATGAAAAGCTGGTGGACCTGTTGGTGCTCTTTGGATACCCTTTTCCTCCTGCAGCCATGGCTGGAAATGAGGCTGCATCAAGTGGTAGCACCTCAGAGTCAGAGGTCGTGTTAAAGCTGGATCCAGCTGCCATTCCCTGTGGAAGCATTTATCCAGCTTTGGAAACCACAGATGAGGTCAGCTCTTAGGCTGTTTCTTATACTGCTGCTGAGATACATGATGGGGTTTTTGGCATGAAAGGTTAAAAACAATAACAGGAGATAGAATTTGTAACTAAGAGCTGCGTTGTTAAAAGAAATCTCGGCTCCTCTCCCAGTCAAACATGCAATACGTGGGTAGGTGGCTATGGAGATCAACAATGTTTCCAGAGTGAGCTACAGGCAATTAGCTCTTCTTAAAAGTGTTTAAAAAGATAAAGAAATACTATATAAAATACTGTCACTGACAAACTATGGTCGTTACTACAAGAAAGAATTAAAATAACTAAAACTCCCTAATTTGGCTCTGCTTTTCTCATGGGTGCTTTCTGGTGTCAACATGTGCTGTAATCAGGGAGCAGAATGCACCCTGCAAATTTGAAATTGCAGCTAATGATATGGAGGTATTTATCCCAGTGCTAAAATTAGATTGGTTCTCTTAGAATATGGTAATAGCTATTACACATGAAGTTTGATTATAATGTGGCAATTTACTGTCTTGAGGGGCTGGGAGAGACAGGGAGAAGATATCTCTCAGGATATTGTATATTTCTCTGGCAAAAGCTTCACAGGAAGGATACTAAAATCACATTTTCTCTGCTTCAGCTCAGCATGCACAGTTGTTTTGAATGCAGCTCTAACCTTTGTTCTGCACAGAGGGAGCAGTACTGCCCCAGAGAGCTGGTTTGTATAATGGATCACAGGTGTCATGGTTGGGTGCTTCTCTAGGTAGAAAAGGACCCAAGCATGCACATTTTCTAAGCAATTCAGGAGCAGTTTCAGGAGAGCTACTCTGTGGATGAGAAAATTAATGTAGAGGACACATCCACGTGTCCAGCCCTTGTGCCAGAAAGAAACTGGAGCTGGTCATGCTTCCTGACCAGTGCAGCAGTTCTCTGTGCAAATCACTCACATTCTTCCCTTGCAGTGTAAGAGTTTTAACCATTCCCCACTCCTGTGTCTCTGCAGCCTCCAGGTTCTAACAGCAAAAAGAAGGAAATCAGCACTCAGGAGTCTACAGGAAAGAAAATTGTCTCTGTACTCCTCCGACCTCATGTGGGGGTGCCTGCAGACAGTCCCTACTCCATTGCTCCAAGGCAGATAGTAAGCTCTTGCATTTTCTTTGGGCTTACATTCAGCACATTTTCTGCAGGGCACAGGAGTCAAAGAAGGAGAAGGAGGTAGCTTTGAGTTTGGTTTGAGGTAGACTCTACTAAACAGTGAATTATCAGGCTGAAAGGCTTTGGAGATAATAATGAGAAGAGTTTGCAAGGTGAACAGAAAATGTCCTAGCTGCATCTGAGCAGTAACTTGGTTTGGCATGGTGAAATGTGGGAGCCATCCAGCCTGAAGCTTTGCAAACATGCAGAGCTGGAAATCAGGCTGCTGGGAAAGGGGTACTCTGTAGACAACTGTTGGATAAACCATTGTAACCCAAAGTGCTTCAGACAGGCCACAGTGTCACAATCCCTTAGGAATATCATCAAGTAATGACAGCATTGAGAAGATGGCGCTAGGAGTGACAGGGTTGCCCAAAAGATCAGTGTGCCAATTTTATTTTTCAATATTTTTTTTGCCAAAGGGTTTCAGTTACAAATTAAAATTAGCTAAAGATTACATTAAAAAAAATATGACAGAAATGAAACTGCAGTCAGCCCTGAGGTGTCTGAGGCTGAGAAAGATCAGACAAACAAGTGCCTCACTGTGGAGGCAGCTCTTGTGGGGTGCAGCCAGCAGCAATATCAGGATTTAACCATAACCTGTATAATTCACCTAAAGCAAGCAGAATCTATTCAACCTGTAAATCCCTGAAAATCCACTGCAGCTGGCTAGTGCATGTGATTACATTCCCTGCTGTCAAGACTTAAACTGAACTGTAAAATACTCTTAGTTCACACTTGTAACTCTTCAAAAAATGTTTCATGCATATGTAAGTTGTGGAATAATCACCTGAGGTAGCCAGGGAGTAAGAGGGGGCAGAACTGGGTATTTTTAAAAACAAACAGATGTGTATGTATGTTTGTGTACTTGGTTGGTCTGTGACTGTGCTGAAACTCTGTTGATGCTAAGAAGTGACCACAGTGACATTTGTAGTTGAAGTAATTGTCAGTTTTGCTGTCACATGTTGGCATTTTCGTGCAAGCCTGAACCCATGCCCGGGGGATTTCATGCTGCTTGTGCAACTCAGTTTTGGCAGCTGAGTGCCGAGGGTTCTTGCGCAATCCCTGGCAGGTGCCTGCACTAAACACTCTGTCCCGGCCGCAGGTGGTTCCAGGAGGTGGCAGCAGCGACGTTTACATCTCCTTCAGCCCGCTCGTCCTCCCGGACACCGAGGCAGAGCGGCGTTGTGACGGGGTGCTGCTGGGCTTCATGAGCCTGGACAACAAGGTAAAAACCGAGTGTCACACAAGGCCAAAGGTAACTGGGAATAGAGTTTCCCTTCCTGTAATTTATGTACAGGCTGTTGTTACCTGGCCAGTCTGTGTAAACAGTCCTGTTCCTGCTGTCCTCTACATCCTTCCTAAACCAGGGTTGCTCATCTGTTGCATTTCTCTTTGAGCTTGGAAGCATTCTGGGGTGGGAATGTCACCATCTTCTTGCATTGTCCAGGGCAGCAGACCCCAGACAAAAGCTCAGGGTTTGAAATGCTATCACAACATCAGGTTTTATTGATAACAATAGTTAACAATGGAAGTGAGACTCAGGAGTGCTGAGTCCTGTTCCTGGCTCTGCATCCACCTTCCTGTGTGAATTTGGACAGCATATCTCTCTTCTGGGAAACTTCCTCTTCAGCAACTGCTGATGTGAGGCTTGAACAGTGTTTTATGAATGGCTCAGCGATTCTCTGACATTAATTGTTGCAAAGGTGCAAGGTAACCTGACTGAATGGTAATACAATGTTTAATAAAAAACAACCCTAATAATCCTTATTCCTGAAGAAAGAAATGTAGAATATTAGAGTCCTGGAATGGTATGAGTTGGAAAAGATCATTTAGCTCTACCCCCCTGCCCTGGGCAGTGATATCTTTAACCTGAAAATGTTCCACACTCCATCCAACGTGGCCTTGAATGCTTCCAGAGATGGGGCATCCCCATCTTCTCTGGGTAACCTGTGCCAGGGCCTCATCACCCTCAGGGTGAAGAATTTCTTCCCAACGTCTGATCTAAACCTGCCCTGCATCTGTATCACCCACAGCCATTCAGAGTCCAGCTACTGCTTGGCCTCTGCTGTTCCGTCATGCCTTACAAACAGGCACTACATTGCAAAGCAGAATCCTGTTCTGGCTGGCAGCCTGTCAAGCTCAAAGCAGCATTTCAGGTTCAGTGCTACCATTTCCCACATGATTTCTGTTTCCATGTTGTTGCCAGCTTGCAAGGATGGTGCCGAACAAGGCGTGGCGCAGCCAGGGCTACGAAGCTCCACCATTCCAAGTGCACGTGGAGGCTGTCCTGAGGCATCCCCTGTAAGTGCCACCGTGCTCACAGCTGCACCCTCATGGAATGGGTCAGCCTGGGACAGGGCTGTGACCAGCCCTGCTTCTTTACACTCAGGTTGGAAGTGGAGACCGATCACGACAGAGGAATGGTGTTTTATGCAGTGGCGAGTGATCTCCTACCTGCTAAGCCTTTTGAAGGAGTAAGTATTTCCCACACTGATGGATGTGGCTGCTTTGTATGGCTGTGCTGCTGGGAGAATTCAGAGCTGTGTGCACATGGCTTTGAAAATGCACCCCATTCACCAGTAGCCTCCTTTTCTATATTGCACATAACGAGATAGGGAACAAAAAAAAGCACTATGAGTACTTATTAGCCAGGAATAAGAAAAGCTGAGCTCAGACAATGCCTGTTTTATTCAATTTTTTCTTTCATTGTAGGGGACTTTGTAAGTAGAAAAATAAATTCTGATTTTCAGGACATAAAGGTCCAAAAGTAAAATGAGTCACTTCAGTTGCTGTGACCCTTGACATTCAAAAACTTAACCTTTATTATGTTACTTTTATTTTGGTTTTTCACTTAAGAAATGTTGAATAACACTGGTAGAAAATACTGGGTTGCTTTGGGGTAAAATCCTTCAGATCCCTGCTGATGCTCCATGACCAGACAGAGCAACACAAACCTCTCCAGAGTTAAAACTGACCAGTTCTGAATCATTTCTCCCCCAGGTTTTGACAGATTCAGTAATTACTCAGAGTTTGAAACTCATGAATTGTACCAAGGTTCCTCTGTACTTCAGGCTCTTCCTGTCTACGCCCTCTCTGCCCTTCAGCTTCTCCAGTACAGATCCCAAGAAGAGCACCAAAACATCCCACAGCAAGAAGGAGGGAAGGGAACAGCAACTGCAACGTGTACTTTATCCACAGCAAAACATGCTGGTAGGCTCAAAAATAATAATCCTGTGCCAGAATAGAGAGTTTAATAATTGGTGTCCAAGTGTGGCCCAGATGAACCACAGAAAAACACAACCACAGAAATCTCCCAGTTTCAGGGGAAATGGTGGTGTATTAGCAAATGGTAATTACTGCCATTTTGCCTGGTATATTGCAGGTGCAAGTAATTTTTTCTGCAAATAATCTTTTTCTGTTCCTGATGTGCTTTTCCCATCAACTCTGACCTGCTGCAAATTCCTGCAGAAAACTCTCCTGTGCATTTGGAGCTCACTTAAATCAATAGCCATATATATGCTGGACAAATTAAAAGATTTCCAATGACTGCAGTCTTCCCTCATTTCCTTAAATTAGATGTAGGCAGTGTAAGGAGAGGAAAATTTGATTTGTTTTGGGTGTACAAATTGCATTAAAGGAAACAAAGTTCCTGAGTAGAGAATTAGGCAACCTGCAAAGAATGAGTAACTGTTGCATTTTTGAACTGTGCTTCTCATTTTGCTGTGGTTATTTTGACATGGAGAAACACATCTCAATTCTGCATGTGTGGGAAGAAAGAGGATTTGCATGTCTAAGACAGCTGTGGGATCATGGTATTTTTGCCCTCAAAAGTCAAAACTTTCAGCTTGCTCGAGACTTGTTTCTCTCCTGTGGTTCAGAGATCAGCTGTTCACCTTTACAATCCATCTCCCTGTACTAGATTCATGGGAAATAGCTGATTTTTTTTTTCTTCTTTACTTGTATTGCTTTGTTCCAGTGGGAATTTGGCTGCTGGCATGACACCTTTGGGTTCCAGTGGGAAAATGTGTGTCTGGGCCTTTGTGCAATGTGTACTTTGGATTTCCTGCACGCTATCTTATGTGATAGTCATGGGAATTCCTCTTCCCACAGGTGAAAGTGTCATTCCACACAACTCTGGGGTTACTTAGGTATCAGCATTTGCCAGAGTCCCAGCTGCTTCCTGGATGCCAGGTGCTCCAGCTGGAGAGTGGAGAGAGAAAGCTGAAGTTTAATCAAAATCTGGTCATTGAGCACAGTAACTGCAAAACCCAGGTAAGGTCAGGACAGGATCTCTGGGCCCTGGGAAAGAACTGTTTCAGCAGCATCTCTGACTTGGATTAGGATTTACTCAACCTTGAATTACAGGCACGTCTGGAGTAAATGGGGTCATCCAGGTAAAGAAAATGGCTTTGGGGCTGCTCTCTGCTGACACTGCAGGTGACTCCCAGGTGGGCTGTGCAGGTGGGGGTCACACCCTGGTGCTGCTAGCCTAGCTCTCTGCATGGCAGCCCAGGTGCCACTCAGAGGGCCACATGCCCAGTCACAGGATGGCTCTGAGACAGGGTCAGGGCTGGCTCAGGGAGCAAGCCATGCCTGAGTCACCAGGCACTGCCTCCTGCAGTACCCAAGGGCTTCTGGAAAGGCTCCTGAGTCCACTGAGCTCCTGCAGTGTGGTCAAAACCCACCAGTCAGAAATCTATAACCCTCTTTCCTAACCTTCAGCATCCCAGTACACTGCAGGCACTTCTGTGTTCTTTTCATACCAGGTATTTCTGAGGCATGCCCTGTGTAACACTGAGCACCATATCTAAATTACACTCAACTGAATCATAATCTTGGGCAATCTGCACAAACCGAATGACTCACAGTGGGCCATATACAGTCCTGAGGGACCAGGAGATGCTGTAATGTCTGCAGCTCCACAGAAAACCCTAAAAACAAATGAGAATGTTCACTCCGTGTTACTTCATTAAGACCACAGTGTCTGGTTTGAAAACCTGTCCCAAAAAAGTGAAACACAAGCAACAACTTAATTCACTCAAGGCTGTAGAATGGGAATTGACTCTTTTGTGAAAGAACACAGAACAGTGATTCTTGATTCAGTGGCTGGGGTTAAGAATGATCCAGCTGGAGCAGGAATTACAAAAGCTGTATAAAAATGAGGTGGGTTTTATTCTCTTTTCCCTTTCCCCTGTTTTGCAGGTGGTCCCAGTGACTGCCTACCTCACTGTTCCAGTCCTGGAGCTCTCCTGTGACATGGTTGATTTCCAAACCTGCTTTGTTACAGAGACCAAGACAGAACATGTCTTCCTGTATAACTGGAGTGGCTGCAGAAGCTACTGGACTGCTTTGCTAGGTATTCTGGTTTTGCAATTGATCTCCTTGTTACAGAGTTTCACTATTCAGTGTTTTTTTAAGACTGCATGCACTCAATACAGGGCAATATATGTTAATCTTGGGTGTAAACAGCTGTGGGCTGCTTTTCCTCTCCCTTTTTTGACATTATTGTACCGCTACTGATTTCAGCCGTTACTCCACATCTAACCAAAAGACATTCTTGGAACGTGTTCTGCTCATTTATAAATCAGTCCTGAGGGGCAACAAGAAGCAGTGGTTCCTCATGGGTTCAGTTTGAGCATGAGCCTAATGCTGTTAATAACAGATGGGCTGCAGAGGAAAGAGGATCAGAGCCTTATTATTTCAATGTGGAGACCACTGATCACTGCCCTTGATTGGAGGATGAAAACAGAGTCTGGGCACATGCACAGAAACCCTCTGACAGTGTAAGAAATGATTTATTAGTTGCTCAGCAAAGAGGTGCAATGAGTGCTACTTCTGTACACAGTTACACAAAGGGTCTTGTATGGCTTTGTTTGATATTTGCCCCTTCCACTGCAGATGAACAGAAGAAGCCTGAGGCCATGCAAGTATTTTCCATCTTCCCAACTAAAGGCATTTTGGAGGCACGTAAAGGGGAGGCACCTACCAGAGACATTCTGCAGATCAGCTTTGCTGCAAGGTACAGTTAACAGGACTGAAATTGTGCTGTTGACAGAGCTGTGGTTGCTCAGCCTGGAGAAGAGAAGGCTCTGTGAGGGAGCCTCAGAGCCTCTTCCAGTGTTTAAAGGGGCTCCAGGATAGCTGGAGAGGGACTTGGGACAAAGGCAATGGGACAAGAGGGGATGGCTTCCCACTGCCAGAGGGCTGGGTTAGATTAGAAAGAACTTCTGCATTGTGAGGCTCTAGCACAGGTTGCCCAGAGAAGCTGTGGCTGCCCCATCTCTGGAATTGTTTAAGGCCAAGCTGGAT
>PYHW01009766.1:0-11807 GCA_013186435.1 Turdus rufiventris | reverse complement strand
TTCCAACCCAGAACATTCCATGATTCTATGATAACCCAAAGACTTTAATTTTTTTGTTCTGATTAAGGAGATGCAACTCGTGTAAAAAAAAAAAATCATTTTCCATTACAAACTATTTTTGGAGGTTATCATATGGTGGCAGGAAGTTAAAATAAGTCTATCCCAGTGATTTCAGTGAGCTCTGAAAATTGCTGACAGGGAAATTTCAAGCCAGCTGTAGGTGAGTTATTCTTACAACTTCCATCTCCTTGGAACACAAGCCAGTGATTTCCATCACTAAAGCTACTGCTACTGCAGTGGGATGGAGCCTTGAGCAGCTGCACTACTGTCCCTACTTAGAGGAGCATGGTGCACCAGAAGCCCCCCCAGGCTCCTGCCTGCCTTAATTTTTCTGGAATTCTGCTGAACATGCCTGAAGCACTTCTTTTTGTCTGACAAATACACTAATCAGCATGGCTGAAAATGCCTGGAAATACCAGAAAGCAAAGATGGTGCTGTACTGCAACCAGGCTCAGCTGGTTCCACAGAAGAATTCCTAACACAGCAGAGTGTGGGATCAATGTGGCATTGGGAGATAATTATATGCAAGGTGTGAGGTGATTTTAATAATTCACCTCCCCAAATCAGTGGTATTTCTGCAGGGGAATTGTTTTGTGAGAACAAAAAGCAAAGACTGTCTGGCAGAACAGGTATTTGCCTCAGGCCCTTACAACAGCTGGCACTTGGACACAGAAGTCCTTCACAAGAACAGTCTCAGGAGCACTGAGTGGCATTAGCCTTGGGCAAATTATGCTCTTCAGCTAAGTGCAAAACTAGAGTTGTTGTAGCCTTTTTGATGTTCATTTACAATTTGGACTCTACTGAGTGCCCCTTGTCTCAGGGGAGTGACAGAAACTTTTCCCTTTAAACTTTGTTGCAGGGCGAAGTTTTCACATCAAGGCAGTGCAGGTGTTTGCTCCCAGCAGAGTTTCATTCATTTATTCACCTAAAACAGAATTTCACAAGTAGGATGATATTCTTTCAAACAAAGGCATGAAGCCAATGCCTTCAGGCACAGACCTGAACATTTTTTCAATCACCATGTAATTTATACCCATGAACACAGCCCTGTGGACTTGGCACTGACATGAGTGACCTGTGCTTGTGACTTGGAGCATTCTTAGGACACCATTCTCCCCTTTTCATCTCATCCCTAAACACAGGACTGCATGTAGCTGTAACTGAACTTTTTGCTGTGCATTTTAGGAGCAACACGGACTATGAAGCTGTTGTGACTATTTCTGGAATGCTGGAAGAGAAGCCTCGCAAGCTGCACCTCAGAGGGCGAGGAGTGCACTGCAGGAAGGTGCATTGAGCAGGACAGTGTGGGACAAATGTCCAGGTAACAGGCTGGATGCAGGTGTACCATCAGCTGAGCCTCTATTTTCATCTGTTGTTTTAGTGAGGATTGGAATTTTAGGATAATGAAAATTTAGGTTATGAGGAAAGAAATTCTCATGGTACCTTAACCATGTTGTAGTCCCACTCTGTACTGTTACTTTTAGTGCTGTGATAAGCTTAGCTTTAGGCACAGAACAAAGTTTTAAATAGCAAAGCAGCTGTGTTAGTCAGGCCAAAGCCCTCTGCAGAGCCCAGCATGCCTTGCATTACAGATGAAGACTATTCATACTTTAAAGTAGCCTTTGTTTTGCCTCATTTATTTGTTTGACATTAAAATGGACATTGACACATAATAAAAGCAAGAACTGGTGAACAGGCCAGCAGAGCCCAGGCTGTTTTCTCCTGCCTTACATGAAAAGGGGAAGAGCCAACTTTCCCTGGTCTCCTTGGAAAATTACCAACCTGTGTGTTTCATCATGCTTGGGCCTTGAGAACATCCCCATTAGCAACAGAGGGAGGAACCCTTCTTCCTTTTCATTCTTTCCCCCCACATGGTTCCCATTTACTCTCACTTCTCTTTAAATTATTTTAGCATTATTTTAGCTAAAGGTCACTGGAATTCCCTCTTCTGAGTCTGTTAAAATTTTCCACTCCCATTAAATAAAAGGCCTTTGCTAATGGCTCATTATCCCCTCTAAATAATTCAATTTTTGGCTCTAATACATAGCCTGTGTGATTGCTGGGTGAGACAGACTACAGCATGGGATTGTGAAAATATCAAAGAGCTCTAACTCATCATGACCTTCAACTAAAAAATCATTATAAAAAGGAAACAAATGTATTGCAAGAACCCAATTGTATTATTAAGTGCAAAAACAAAAGTCAGGACAAAGAAGTTCAGTTTGTTACAAATTTAAAGCAGCAATGAGTACATTTCTTTTTCAAGCTGAGTTTCAGTGATCTTCCTGTTCAGACAAAAGAGATTAGGGATTACCAAAGACACAAGATGGAACATGTTTGTATTAGCACTGCAGGACTGAGCTACCACTGATCTTCATGTAGTGCTTGCAGAAAAGGTAATGCTACAATTTGCTTTATGTTAGGTAAGTAAATATGATTAAGATTGTTCTTGGAGTCACACATGTACTGTAAAAGAAGGAATGGCCACATCCAAATCCTGGCTTCTAGCAATTAACAGAACCTTTCCATTCAGGCATTTCCTGTGGAAATTATGTTCCAGTCCTTTCACTTTTCCCCCACTAGAGGCTTCAGAGCAGCTCCACCAGCAGCGAGCTGCAGTGTAGGGACAATTTAAGACACAGACAACTTCTGACTGGGCTAGGACAGACACAGTTCTAAGTAAGGGCAAGGATGTCAAGTCTTTGCTTTGAAACAAGCTCTTTTAAATTTCTTTAAAAATGGTGAAATCTTTTAAGGAAATGCTGAAGAAGTCTTTTCACGTGGACTGATGTTCTTCAGTTTGAGTGACACTTTTTGCCAATTTGTCATACAAAAATACTGTCCCATGAACTATTTTTCCCTCTGGTAATAGTCACATAATGAAGAGATCAATTAAATTTAAAATATTCATTCATAATCCCCACACCAGGGCCTGTAGTTGAATTTCAGGTGAGCTAATTTCTTATGTCATGAAGTCATATGCCAGTTTTGCATTTCCTCACCTTCTTCACAGAGTTGCACCATTAATTCTACTTCACAATTTCTGCTTAAAATTTGTAGATCTAGTACCAAATCCCAGAACCCACTTGATTTCAGTGGAAATCACTTGCTATGCCAGGGAAGGCAGTGAGCTGTGGTGGTTTTCTGTCAGCCCTGGGGCTCACTTCCCTGGGTACTCAAACACGGCTGCAGCGCCCATGCCGGTTCCAATGCACATGGACACGACTCCGTATGCTCTGAAACAAACAACACGTGCAACTAAGGAAAAGGAAGAAGACAGCTCAGGTTTACATCATCCAAGGAAAAAAATTAAAATAAAGAATACAATAATTTTGAGCTTTCTACTGCTCTCCTGTTTCACTAGGAGAGCCCCAGGGAATTCAGGTTCAAAGAGATCCATGCAATGGAGAAAGCTGAACCCAAAGGGAGTTACCTCAGCCAAGGGATGGAGAAAGCTTAACCCAAACTGGTTACCCTGAGCCTGGGGGAGCTGCACACCCAGCAGGTGTGAGGCCAATGCTGATGCTCAGCACTCACCTCTTCCCTCTGCGCTTCAGTTCATTGAGCAAAGTGACGACCTGCCGAGCCCCAGTGCAGCCCAGGGGGTGGCCCAGTGCTATGGCTCCTCCCAGGGGGTTCACCTTCTCCATGGGAATGCCCAGCTTTTCAACACAGTACACAGCCTGCAAAGACACAGGGAATGAGTTCATGAACATGCTCTTTCCTTCGTTCTCAGCTTTCCCAGGTCAGAGGCCTGACTCCAGTTAGACCATCATGCTCAGGGGAACAGAGTGGAACTGATCCAAGGTACAGGGAAGTGAGCTAAAACTGCCCACTTCATCTCAAAATGAGCCCACACACGTTCAAACAGACAACCTGACAATAAATCCCTGGTGAAACAGATGTTGCAAGTTGGTATGAGAGCACAATAACCAATTCTTACTTAGTGGACTTTTTTTTTCTTTTCAAATATTAAGCTGTATAAGCAATGCCCTGGTCATTTTTATTTGAAAAAAAAAGAAAATAGTCTGCACATGTTACTAACATTTGGTTGAAGATGTAATATGTGGAACAAGTTAAAAATCTTAACCTGGAGACCAAGCTGAAATACACTCAGTTGCCAAGCAATGCAGCAATACAAACATGATCCTCACTCACCTGGCTTGCAAAGGCTTCATTAATTTCGTATATATCAATGTCATTCAAAGTCAGACCTATGGGCCAGAAAAGCCAGGAGTTAAAAGGAGGTATTTTTGCCTCATGACTACATCAAAGAGAGTAATTGCCTGGCAGCCTCCCTCTATGAATTCCAGTTCTACTCCCAGCGAAAAAAGAGGAACCTCAGCTCCAAGTGGGGTATTTACACTTGAACAAATTTATGTACAGCAGTGTCTATAGACTGCAAAACATCACAGTTCATGGCATTGTGTCACTGAGTCTGCCAAGTTTCCTCACATTCATGTGATTTCTCTGCAGAGGGATTAAGGATTGAAGGGTGTTTGGAGAGTGAAAAAGAAAGCTACAGGTGGGCACGTGACTGTAGCCAGGCCAGGCTGAATCATCTCATCAGCTACAAAAGCTGTTTAACCCAATGAATGTGGTAAAAAACCTAAGTAAGATGACAAAATTGCAAAGAGTAAAAACATAAAAACCAAACACAAAACCACCCCTGCACATTGGTCATAATGAAGAAGGGAAAACAGCACTAAGTGAACACTAAATCACTTGCCACATGTCAACTCTTGTTGAGCCTGTGCAGGGATTTACTCCTGAGCTTCTCAAAGGTGAGTGAATGACAATTTACACACCAGTACAAGGGAAAAGCATTGCAACAATTCAAAGCAGGATCTCCTTTAAGGTTTCAGATTTAACTTCACTGTTCCTCCTTAAATCTCATTCCAAGGAGTCTGATTTGCTTGTTCCCAGCACTGCCTGAATGAGAGGCAGTTCTCACCTGCCTTTTTCACAGCAACAGGGATGGCATAGGCTGGCCCTATGCCCATCACATCAGGTGGGACCCCCACCACAGCAAAGGACCTCAGCACCCCCAGCACCGGCAGTCCCAGTTCCGCTGCCTTGGAGCGTTTTGCCAGGAGAACAGCAGCTGCTCCATCGCTGACCTGGCTGGCATTCCCTGTTGGAAGAGACCTGTTAACATGCTTTTTGTTCCAGGAAAGGCAGGTAAACCAGAGGAACAGCACAAACATAACAGTGAGCTGACCTGCTGTAGTGCTTCCATCCTCTTTGAAGGCAGGTTTCAGCTTTGCCAAGCCTTCCAGCGTCGTGGAGGGCCTGATCCCTTCATCTTGGTGCACAGTGATTGTTTTTTTGTTGCCCTCAGCATCTGCAACAGTGGTCTTCACTGGAACAATCTCAGTTTTAAACAGTCCCATCTGCTGAGCTTTTGCTGCTCTGGTAAAAAAAAAAAGTATGAAAGTTAAAATATTTTGGAGGTAAACTGCAGGAGAGCTAAAGTGAAGAAAAGCAGAAAATGAACTAAGGTGGGATTTGGTACATCATTGCTGAGATGTGGTTAAGACAACAGGCATTTTTTTATTTCCATTCATGGAAAGACAAACTTTTTACCTCTACATCAACTTCATGGGCATTGTCCCCAAATCTGGGTCACAGGATCACTCATTTTGGAGCAAGATCCCCATTCTGTTCCCATCAACACCTCTGTGCCTGACTGACCACTCCCAGCCCCCAACTTGCAGTTTTATTTGTGCAAGGGTACAGCCACATCACAACTGTAAGAGAATAAATGAACCCTGAACTAGCAGCAGTCAACAACTGTCATGACCAGGCAGAATGCAATTAAACCAGAATTAGCTCAATCATGTAGATTTAACCTTTCCTATCAACAAGACATTTTAAAAGCCTTCAAAGCAGAGCTTATTTATATTTACCTTCCAGAGGTAAATCCTTCACAGAGACTACAAATTGGAGACTGAAAGTTTGTTTTACCCCTTCATCACTTTGCAATTTTACCAATAAAATGAAAATATTCAGTGCTCCCAGGTAAGTGAGGATTGGAGCAAAGTGCTGAAGGACAGGTCAGTAACTCCACAGACATCCTGAGACCAAGGCCAGAAAGTCACCCCTTGCCTCATGTGAGGATCACATTCACATAGCCTTTTGGTTATCAGTTCCATGGCAGTGAGAAAGGCTGGCATGCCAAGTTCCCTGAGCAACAGGGCCGGAATTTAAAGGTTAACTACCCTGAGCAGTGGCTTCCTGTGTTAGATAAATAATTGGACCAGGCTGATGCTTAAACAGAGCTCTGAAAGCAAGTTTAACTCTTTGATGGCAGAAACTTTACCCTATCACCTGCCACTGCTCTGCCAGTACAGCCCCATGGATTCTGGGGTCAGTTGACTTTGGCAGTGATTTAACCCAAGAGGAAGGTTATCAGAGGTAGGACTGGACTCACTCAGAGCCAAACACCTGTAGAGAGGACAAGCCACTCTTCTCACAAGCTCAGCAGTTTGCTATGAACAGCCACACTCAACTATTCCCTCATGGGAAAGGCTCCTTCTGCAGCTGCTCCCATGTTCAGGTTCCAGTGATCCTGAGCCAAAGCCACTATGAAAACACCTTACCATGCACTCGTTCCAGAAACCTCCCTGAGGTTCTGTCATAGAAACACAGAATGGTTTGGGTTGGAAGGGACCTTAAAGATCATCCAGTTACACCCCCACTGCCATGGGCAGGGACCTTTGGATGCTGCAACAAGCAGGGTACTCACTGTTCAGGGTCAGTGTGACACTTGTGTGAGGTCAGTCACACAATGCCAGTGCAGCTCTGGACTCCCATTCTCTCATCACACACAACCCAGCACAGGCATTGAATTCTGGTCAGACCACCTCAAGCTTCTTTGCTCACTATTAAGGACCAGAAGGCAACACAAAGGCTGCAGTTCACCAGGAAGTAGCAGTATGTTTTTTAGCTGTACTTACTTCTTAACTAAAAGGTTAAAAAACCCAAAAAGATTTAAAAAAAAAAATAAAGCATTTACTTTTGTTGGGAAGCCAAGGCAAAGGCATCTTGCTTCTTCCGGGAAACTCCAAACTTCTCTGCCACATTTTCTGATGTTACTCTGGGGAAAAAACACCACAGAGTTAATCCAAGGACACATCTAATGGAGCTGCAGTTGGCTTCTACTAAGATCACACGAGGTACAAGCAATGGCTTTAGTTTAAAAGCCAGCTGCTGCATTCTCAACTTGGAACTGCTGGCAGAAGCGAATCCTGAATCAAATCTAACACCAGAACAAGGTTCAAATCTGTTCTCCTTGCTCAACAAGCCACTGATCTTAAGACAAGAAAATCTTTGATCAGAGTTGGTGACTTCCCCCCATTTCATATCATTAATCTTCCACCACAACCAAGGATGCCAACACACATGGCTCCAAGCTCACTACATTCAGGTTGATTTGTAACTATGGTCACTGAGGAGACAGAGCCTTGTAAAACCCTTGAACTGTGGGAAGCGGAAACACTTACCCCATAGGAATAAGGCAATCTCGAGCTTTGGGGTTATCCATCATGTTGGAACTGATATCACCAGGGTTATTTGCACTTCTGAGGGACATTGTTTCCACGCTAAACACAAGAAAAATTTGAATTGCTCCATTAAGACTGATCAAAACTTAGTATCCTGACAACATGCTTTTCTATTATCCCACAGAAACACAGCTGCTAATTAGGAACTGGCTGAGGCAGAAGCTCTTTAATCATCAATTTAAGAATTATCATGAAATGAAAACAGATTGTGAGATGCAATTGGCTCTTGCTTCACTAGAACAGGATACCAATGTCAGCAGTTAATTTCTCGTGTTTCCACTGCTAGGAAGGAATTGCTATGATTCTGGCACATTGGTCCCCAAACATAATGAGGTTCAAGAGTTGGAGTTTTCATTGAGATTGTTAACAGATATAAGATTGTTAACAGTTCTTAAGAATGGGTTGGCAGTAGAAAAAGAAGTATTGAGCAAACGATGGCAGAGCGATTTCAGTGAGTTGCACCATTTGTGTTTCACAACACCAAGAAATTCAGACATGGATCCCACAGGGTGCAATCTTTGACCCACATGAATTAACACGATGAAGATACTCAAATTTACTGCAGAAATACAAAGCCATCACTTAAGGCTTATGAGATTTTGTAAAGTCAATCCAGATTATGAAGCCTACAATGGGAAGAGGGGTTGAATTCTACTCTGCACCACACAAACACCTTCAGGAAGAATTAACAACAAAGAAACTACTCCTGGAAAATGAAAGGCAAACAGAAAGTAAGGCAGCTTGTAGTAAGTGCTATCAGCAATTCAAACTAGCTCTAAGATGGGATACTGCATCATTGGCTTTAGCTGCATCTCCTGAAGGAAGGGATAGGACTGTTTTAATTAAGAGAAATCCCAGCTACTGTGTTTTGTGTTTTTATCCAGGGTTTCTCCACTCTATGGAAAAGTAAAACCTGGGATAAACCCAGCTCCCCAGACTATTTGTAACTTATGGATTGTATGTCTTCATGGAGGACCCTGCAGGGCAGAGGCCAGACAGCTTCCCACAACAAAACCCAGTGTCTGGCACATCCAGGGGTGTAAAGTCCCTTTAAGCACAACATCTTGGTGGACATTACTGTGTGCCCTAATTATTAATGAAAGATTAGAATCATCAAGCTATAAAAAAAAAATCAGAGAAACCCAGTATTTTAGCCTCAGGATTACTGAACAGCTTTTTTTTCACTGCTTCTTCTGAAGTCAATGTGTATGCGGTCACTAATATTTCCCCAAAACCAACCTAACATTTACATAATCCTCCAAAAAATAAACATGCTTGTGGTATTAGGATCGAAGCACACAACAGATCCTGTAAGTCTGCAGAACACTCATTAGCACATGTAGGATAATAATTTCTTCATCCAAGAGAGCTGTTGGTCTTTCAAGAAGCTAGTTAATTGGAGATTAGCTAAAAAGCTAATTATGGCAGGCTACTGTACAGGGACAGAGTGTTACCTTCAGGAAGCCTAAGCAAGCACTAAGAAAATACTTCCTTACCCACAGGCCAAGCCAATGTCATACGATCCATTTCGGATGCCACCTGTAACAGCAGTGCATAAATATTCTTACTGTCATCAGGAGCAAAAGCATTTCCAGCCCAGCTGCAGTTTCCAAACACCTGAGCGCCCAGTACAGCCAAATGGGCATTTCCTCACCCTGCTGTGCCTGCCAGAGTGAAAGCCAGGCCAAGGAGCTGCTGGGGCTGAGGACTAACATGGAGCCAGGGAGAACTGGAGGGACCCTAGTGGAAGGTGCCTGATACGGAATTTATCCCCAGAAAACCAAGTTATTTCTCTAGGGATAAACTCAGCCACTCAATGATATAAAGGTATTTACCTAACACCACACTGAAAGTTCCCTACAGCACAAGACATTATCACTTTTACTGCTCAGAGACTGGAGGACAGGAGCAATGAGCCTTTGGGGTGGGACAGGCATGGACTCTGATGCCAGTGCCCACAACACCTACCAGCTATGTTGATAATGGCCTGTAGCCCGGAGGAGCACTGCCGGTTCACACTGGAGCACGGCACTGTCTCAGGAATACCACTGCAAAACAAGACGGTGTTGGCAAAGACTCAGTGACAAAAGCCAACAACAGCCCAAAGCTCTAAAGAGTGCATGAATCCACTTTCAACTTTAACCCCCAAGTTCCAGGCAGATCTCTTTATCCATTTCTTGATCTATTTGGTCCTGCACCAAGGAAAAGCAAAGTTCAAAGCTAATTTTCTCACTTCATTTCCAAGTGGTTCCAAGTGCTTTTTCCCCATGGGTCTGTGTTCAGAAGGTGCTGTGTAAGCAAGGCCCTGCCCAGGAGATCCTGAGCTCTGACCCAGGCCAGAAACCCTGAAAAACTCTGATACTATTCATAATTAGGCTGTGCCTGGACCTCTCTAAAGTGGTAGTTGTGCAGTGATTGACAGAAGCAAACAATGGCAACAGAACTGAATGAAATATTTGGAATCTGGGATCCAGCTCAGTACAACTGACCAGCACTGGGCAATGACAAGAAGATCTGAGCTCATCCATGGTTTTGAGACCAGAGAGAGGTGCAGCCTCACAGAGAGTGCAGCTGGGAGCCCACAAAAGCAGCATGTCCCTTTCAGAGGCCCAACACAGGCAGCACAAACAGATTAAACTGCTTCACCTGCCCCCTGTCTTTTTGCCATCAGTGTTCTTTGAGTGCTTGGTCAAAGTCCAGTTCCTGGGCAAAAGGTGATTTGCTGTAATTCCTGGGAGTGCATGAACCTCACAGCAATCTCTGCCCCTGTGCTGCTCCATGGCCCAAGGAGGGCAGGAATAACCTCAGTCTGGCTGAGAGCTTACCTTAGAAACTGTGCAACTCTTGCAACCAAGGCGCCAGCTCCAGGCTGCAGCACATTCCCTGAGTGCAAAGACACAATTCCAGTTAATTGGCTGCATTCCCCTCACAGGCACTGAAGGGATGGTCCCATCAGAGCCCCAGAATCAACAGGACAGGGTGAAAACCCAATGCTACACACTAACCCCCTCCAGCCCCATGAGACTTGTGAGCATCCCACCCAGCTGAATAGACCAGGAGTTTCACCAGGCAGAAGCTATCACTCACTCACTCACTCACTCACCCACACAGATGTCTCCCAGCAGCTCAGGACCGAGGTTGACATCCTGAAGCACAGCTGTCATCACGGCAGACAGCAGCTCATCGGGTGTCGTGTCCTAAAAGCACAAGGGATCAGCACCACCAGTGAACACCAGTAAGTGCCCTGTCACCAGTTCAGCTCAGAGGCTGGCCAGTGGTGCTAAAGCTTTACTCCACTTCTCAGCTCACAGTGGTTGTTGTATTCCTAGCACATCAGAATTATCTGCACGTTTTTACCCCAGGTTTCCTTCCGGCACTGTAACACACACGCTGCTTTCTTACCTTCCTTGGATTTATAGCAATATAGTCTGCAGGGCCTTCAAAATCACACAACTACAGAGAATTAAGTGACAAGACCCAGCAAATGGAGCCACTCCATTTATCTGGTGAAAGAAACAGGGGTGACCCCTCAGCTGGTGGGAAGAGGAGACCTGTTTGGAAGGATGACAAGGAACGAGCACCCTTTGGGGCCATCCTCGCTCTTCCCCAGGACTCTGTGGCTGCCAGCCAGGAAGAAGCAGGTGCAGGTGAGCCGTGAGGTGACCGGGCAGTGACAGCGGCACCACGGTGACCCCGGGGCACCCCTTCCCCAAAGGCGATGCCGAGCACCTGTGGGGACAGCATCCCCCGGGCCGTACCTTGAAGCCGCCGCGGCGGGCGCGGCCGATGGCGGTCCTGCGGCCGTGCACCACCACCACGTCGTCGGGGCTATTGGCCCGGGGGGGACCCCCGGCACAGGGCACGGCCATGGGGGTGGCCCCCGGGCCCGACGAGAGCCCGGCCAAGTGCCCCAGCAGCAGCTGCGCCCGCCGCGCCGCCGCCATCTTGTCACTGCACCGAGCCGCTCTTTGCATGGCCCCGCCCCCTCATTTGCATAAAGAAATGGGGTGTGTTACTGACTCATTTGCATTTCCGCCCCGAAAGTTTATAACCACGCCCCTTAATTTGCATAAAGAGATGAGGTGCGTTCATGCCTCATTTGCATGGCCACGCCCCCCGGCTGAACCGCGCTCTATCCCCCAAGACAACAAACCAAGATCAATAGAAAATAAAAAATGGGGG
>PYHW01009764.1:249735-263333 GCA_013186435.1 Turdus rufiventris | reverse complement strand
TGGGTTGTGAAAAGATAAAGAACACTGCCCTGCCTGGTTTCAATGGATGGCCCATTAGCAGAATATCTCCCACAGTGATAAGGATCACTGCCCCACCTTGTCTCAACAGATGGTGATAGAATAGATACCTTTTATCACATCCTGTATTGCAACCCAAGACACCCCACTCTGTTTTTTCCTTCTTTGCAGTTACCTTTAAGCAAGAGGGATGACTCAGGTGCCTGCTGACCACTTGTCAACCACCAGCTCCTACAACTATGAGCCACCCCTCCCCTCCGTGGCTCGGGCCAGCACCTTCACCAAGGTCCCTCCTGCCAAAAAAATAACCTTCTTCAAGAGTGGAGACCCCCAGTTTGCAGGAGTCAAGATGGCCATCAACCAGCGCAGCTTCAAGAGCTTCAATGCGCTCATGGATGACCTCTCCCACCGGGTCCCGCTGCCCTTCGGGGTCAGGACCATCACCACCCCACGAGGAATACATTGCATCAGCGAGCTGGACCAGCTGGAGGATGGAGGCTGCTACCTGTGCTCCGACAAGAAGTTTGTGAAGCCCATCAGCATCACCTCTAGTGGGCACCGACCAGCGCCGCCACGCAACAGCCGCCCCTCCAGCACCATGAGGAGAGCGGCTCAGGAGGGCAAGCTGGAAGATTATTCCACACCTTTCACTCACCACGGCCCCAGAATACCCAAGAAAATCACTCTGGTTAAGAATGGGGAAAGTGGATTTCGGCGCTCCATCATCCTGAACCGCAGAAACGCCCGGAGTTTCAAAACGCTCCTGGATGAGATCACGGAGATCCTGCAGTTCCCGGTGAAGAAGCTCTACACTGTTGATGGGAAGAAGGTAAATACCTAATTGTTCAAACAGGAGCCATCACATTCCTTGCAATGCAAATCCTTTAGCTCATGGGTCCAGAAGTTTATCCACACTGCCTTAATCCTTCGAGGTTTGTCACATTAATCACTTCCCCATTAATTACACAATAGTTTGATGCACAATAATCTCATTCAGCCACTCAAGAACTTCATGCCAAATATTGTCTGGGGTCAATAGGAGGTGTAATGTTTTGCAGTCAGATGTAAAACCCTTCTAGTTACAGTGTTTCTCACCTTTTTTTGGGAGGCATTTCCCAACAGAGATTCTGCTTTTCCATACCTGACCACTGGGAATTTAACCCAACAAGGTGGCACCTTGTGGTTGCCACAAAACAAGGATGTGGGATCCTCAAAAGAGAAAAGATAACCAATCATGATAAGATGATAAGATAACCAACTAATGCATAAAAAAATTAAGGTTTGAGTGGGACCAAGAGACACTTTTGTTTTGATGAATTAGTGAATCTGTTCTGGGGAGAATTCTTTTAATTGGAAATCCCTGCAGTCTTCTGTTCCCGAAGGAATTTCCTGACAATCCTGAGATTCTCTTGACTTCTTCACCATCTCTTTTTAGCTAACTAACCTTTACCTCAATTTTTTGAAGGGATCTCACAAGTTATCCTGACATGTCCCTGCAGTGAATTCCCAGCTCCTTTGCCATTTTCCCCACCTTTACAGGGCTGAGAGCCAGCTCCTCAGTGGTAAAAACACAACCACTTGTGGTGTCACTTTTTGAGCCAGGTGACTGAAATGACCTGGATTCAAATGACACATTATCCAGGAGTGGAAAAAATGCAGGAATATTTTGCAATAAACTCATTTTTTACCTGGTGCAGTAGGAACGAGAGAGACAGGGGATAATTTAAGGTGTCTTTCCTGGTGGAAGCACTGTGTCTTATCACAGAGCTTTCTGCTATTTCCACCAGTCTGGAAAGAGTTTCCAAGCAAACCAAATCCTGCTGACAAGGTATTTTATAATCTATGGATAACTGACTTATTTTACCACTGATTTCTTAATTTTTAAAGACTTGGACTCCTGCTCAGTCCAGATGGGCATAATAATCTTGTGAACTGATAGCAGCTTTCTTTTCTTCAGTTTTTGAGAATTTTCACTGATTTCTCTAAAGAAAAGTTTTGTCTTCTACTTCTTAGTGCAGTCTTAATGTTCCCCTTGTAATTCTTAAATGAATTCCCCGCAATTTTCTTTCTAGTCATTATAAACACCAATATTTTAGGTGGGATATATGCTAAAATGCACTTGATAAACACAGTATCTTCAACTCAATTATCTTGGAGGTCTTTTCCATGTTTTTCATCAGCAGAAATGTGGGTGTGGGTCAAACACCATCACCAAATTTCTCCAAGGACTCTTCAGATTCTATTTTTTTTAATATGAAAATTTTCACTACTGTTTTGTCAATAAGGAGTTGCTTTTCTATGCCTTAATAATTCTATTTTCACTCCTTTAATTCCTATGCAGAATATCACAAGGGGTCCAACCTCAGCAACATCATCATCTTCCACATAATTAGGAGATATGTGATAATTAATTCTTTTCCTGGGAATCTTTTACAGTGAGTTTTTTGGCCATTTTTAGTTTTAGTAATTTACCTCCAGCTTTCCAACTGTTCACTGCTGTTCATTTATTAACTGTTGGGGTTTCCTGTTACTCTAGGCTTGGGTGCAAAGCTTTTAAACCACAAAAAAATTCACTCCGTCTTGGATTTTCCGATCTTTTCCTTTCACATGGATTCTCTAAAATATCTCTGTTCTTCTTCTAAGTTTTTTGTCCTAGCTCAGCTTCAAGACCTCTGTTGTGTCTGAGTTTTCACCAGGTATAACTGTAATGAATTTAACACACAATTTTGAGTTTTCCTGAAATAACCTCCTTCCACTGGTGCTGGAGTTTAGTTTCAGCTGTACATCTTATCTTTATACTTAAATTTGCATTTTCTGTTAAAGACAATGGGAAGAAGCTTCCATTCTTCCATGATCACTCAAAGATATCTGGATGTTTCCTATTTCTTAGATGTTTCCTTTTTTTCTTACATTATTCTCTTTGAAGAATAATTCAAATTTTCTTTAAATAATTTTGCAAACTTCTTTCATCCCAATTATCTATGCAATTTTTTTTCCCCAATACTTAGCCCAGAGATTTTTCTAGGAAAGAGGGCTGGGATTGAGTGGAACCATAACTTTTGATATTTATTCCCATATTTTGGCAGATTAGCAGAATAATTCCTAAGCCATGCATCTGGACTGCTGATGGATTGACTTCGTATTTGTCTGGCTCAAAGTAACAAAATTCACAGCATTTAATAGCAGGCTCACAATGTCTCTTTTTCAGCCAGTTTTTCCTTGAATTCTTGAAAACCAAACACAAAAAAAAAAGGGGAAAATCTCCTGTCCTACATGTTAATCAATCTTCCATCAATGGAAAAGATGTTCATAGACCTCAGAGTGTTTGCTCTTCAATCTCCTTTTGTTTCTTCTACTACTGTAATTCCAGATCTAAACTTAAATCCTAAAATGAGTTAAAGCATCTCTGTCCCAGTGGCTCTGTTTTGATCTGCTCCATTTTAATATTCTTGCCATTTTGTTGAGTAAATTCAGGATGATTCGATATTACAAATTTTTATGTGTGTATAAACTTAAACACTCATGGGAAGGCTTGTTTTGTGTTCCTTTCATGGAGTATTGATTTGAGAAAGCAGAGAAAAGTGATTTCTTCCATTTGTAGTCCACAAAATTTTCAAGTAAACCTTTAAGTTTAATTCAATCATAGCTCAAAGTTAAATCATAGAATCTGAGAATTTAAAATTTCCATTTGATTTCCACAGATGTACATCCAGTTTAGTTCTATTGGTATTTACATATTTTCATTCTAACTCCTGAAACCTTGAGTGAGGTGGAACCAGTATTTTTAATCCTAAAAACCAAGCAGATTTCCTGCTAGGAAATCCTCGTCCCACTGAAGAAAGTAAGTGTGAAGTGTTTGAATACTCATTTCATCAGGGCAAACAGCCCATTTTCCCAAATTAACCAAGATTTTTCTTGCCTAGAAATATGATGACTATGGGACTGCAGAAAAATTTAATTCAGTTTTAGGTAAGCAAAATCAGTTGAGTTTTCAGCAAGAAAAGAAGTGTAAATCATAAAGTTTTTTTTCAGGTCAAGCCACTTGTTGGTTTTTTCCAGGTGATTAACTGTAAATAATTGGATTAACTGCTCAAATAGAGAAATTTGTTATTTAGGTTAACATTGACACGCAATTCACTGGCCAGTGAAACTCTGTGCACATTTTCCCACTAAAATACAGACAATCCTGGATGCAATTCATTAATTCATCTAAATCTGATTGTCTTGTGAGGCATTTGGGATGGGGTTACATTTTGCCTGTTGGACACTCTTTATGAATTATGGAACTTAGGAAGACTGAGACTAGTAAATTAAGCTAGGCCTAAATTTTCATATACTAGTTACAAAGTACTACAGATATTTAGATATTGGCAAACACAAATACAGGACTTTATATCCATTAGCTGATGAGATTGTTGGAAATCATGTAGTTTTTAATGAGAACATCAGTTCTACACTTTAAAAACCCCAGGTGAGCAGGTATCTCAATAAAAAGAATAATTGTAGGTTATCTTCTCCATCAAATGACCTTTTGACTCCATTCTGGGAAGTTTTTATACCACGTAGTGGGTTTTCTTCCTCATGGTCTAAACCACAGGAATGCATTTCTGTTCAGATCCCCACCACCGGTCCCTGGAGAGGGGAGGACGTCTCTGGGGGCAAAGAGAGATCACAGAAAGGGCAGAAATCCTCCCAGGCTGTAAGAAATGACGTGTAGGATAATGAGGCAGCGACAGAGGATTTCCCTTACAAATGGCAATTTTCCAGGGCCCACCAGCTGAACAGTCATTAAGACTTTGTTAAGTCACAGGAACCCAGCACCATGACTGTGTCCAGGCACAGATGTCCTGATTTCTGAATCACCAGGCCTTCCTTTTACTGGCTGCCCTAAATTAAAACAAAAACCAAACCAAACTCTTCCTTAAAATCCAACGTTCCTCCTCACACGGCGTTTGAAACCACGCTGTGAGATGGCAAATAGTCTACATAGTTTATGGCTACTGGTAGCAATTACCAAGAGCAGCTCAAATGGGATTTATCAGCCCTCGAAAGAGTTTTCCAGGGGATGTGGCCAGTTTTATGTTTGTTGGAGCAAGGCCAAGGCTGAGATGTTTTTTGTTTGGGCGCACTCAAGGCTGACCGTAAGTTGTTACATTTAATGAGTGAATCTGATCCAGTTTTGCTGTGTGGAAAGGTCGGGTGGAAGACCAGAAAGACTCGATTTTGCCTCAGATTCTGCAAGTGAGAACGTTGCAGAAGGAGCTCCATGTGCCACCGAATTTCCTGGAGGGATCAGAGAATTGCCGTGCGGGTTAATCAGGGGAGCGATCGTGAGTTAAGGAATGTTTCCTCAGGCACCGCCAACTGGAGACTAAAGGATTATTTACTAGAAACTCCTTGGAGTAAGAACCCTCAGTTTTCTCCTGTGTTTGTGTGGAATTTGGCATGGGTTGGCAAAACCAACAATTTTGGGGCAGATCAAGCCATTTTGACCACATCCCAAAAGACAGAATGGCGCAAATGAAGTGACTCCTTTCCAGTCTCCACCAACCTGTAGGATAAGATCTTCAGCCCCAAGCAGCACAATGAGCCCTCACAGCTATTCCAGTAGCCAGGAGAGCATCAGGGCACAGACTCTGGCACCAATGGATAATCCCATTTTGTAGCACCCAATATAGGGTCTAATTCCCACAGGGATGGTCACATTCAAGCTGCTGCTTAGAAAAGCTCCCTGGCATGTGTTAACTCCCAGATCTGCCCAGGAATTGCTTGGGACAGTGTCAGCTGATCCAGGCTTTAAATGCTCTAAAGACCACTCTAAGAAGTGTGGTAGTGCTGTTCCAGTGCCCTGGATCCAGAATCGATTTAATTCAGCCATAAAGACAGAACTTTTATTTTTAGATGTTATTAGCCAAGCTGGTGGCCTAACTATTATTACCAAGTCGTTCTTGATAATGACTGTATTTACAGCGACCTAGGGGTGCAAGGCCAGGAAACAGGCTTGTCTAACATATTTCCTGACTCAGATTTACACATCCATAGAGCCATTCCTAGGACATCTGTAGGCTGCCCGCAGGCATCCTCTCGGCCACTCATGTTTGGGCTCTCTACCAAGATCATCTGTCTTAATGACAGGTGCCATCAAGACCCTGGTGGAAGTGCAGGAGGACAGCAGGACACATGGAGGCAGATAAGCTGGTTTAAAATGTGGTGTGTGTATAAACAGAGAGAGAAGAGAGGTGATAATTTGCCTCCATGGGATCGTTAATTTTCTGGTTGCACGTTGAGGTATTCACCGTGACACCCGGTTTCTGTGCTCAGGTATGAAGGATTGCAACCAATTCCAGTCCCTGATCTGGAGCAAACCGTTGTTATCAAGCGAGCTGTGCCACTTTTCCACCCACCACGTGTGTGACTCATGGTCTAAAAACAAACCACAGGTTTCAGGTTTGATATTCTCTGATTCCGTGCCAAAACCACAATGACTCCAACGAGATTTACACAAGCGATCTGTAAACCTCAGCAAAACTTTCCATGAACCTCATCCACAAGGAGATTCATATCCAGGTGTGTTTTGTGAACCTTTGAGATGCCCTGAGATCATCTGGCCAGGTGCCTTACAAGGTAGAGTTAAAGGGACCCCGTGTTTAGTGACTTTCTTATCTAACAAGCAGCAAATCTGATTCTTTCTTATCTAACATACACCAAATGCAGATGATTCCTTTAGCCTGAGGAGGTTTTGTTCTTTCAGTAATAATGGAACAGAGTGTAATTGCTTTCTAATCCTTTTGAATTTAATCCAGGGCAAAGATATTTCTAATCGTGTTATTGAGTATATGCAATAATCATGGAATATCCTGAGCTGGAAGGGACTCCCAAGGATCATACAGCCCAACTCCTGGCCCTGTTCAGGACATCCCAAAAATCCCACAATGTGCCTGAAAGTGTTTTCCAAACCCTCCTGGAGCTCTGGCATCCTTGGTGGTATGACCACTAATATTTGCTAATTTTTCCTAATAGCAATTTAGAAAATTCTACCACTCATTTAACTTGTATTTATGGACTTCAATTATAGTTTCTGCCATGCTATGGGTACTTCCTACAACTATTTTTTGGCATTTTTGGGTTCTCCCCAGAACAAACTATTCCATTTTTAAATGCAAGTGGTTTTGGAAAAAAAAAAGGAATTGAATTTTTTACAGGTACAATTTTGTCACATTTAGGGTTTTTTTTTCCATCTTAAACAAATTTTAGAAAGCACTTAGAGGAAAATTACTTCTACAGTTACCAACATATAGAAGCTTAGAACTCTGGAAAGGTTATAGACAGCTAAAGAAGAAACAAAACACCCCAGACTTATCAAATGCAGGTTTGTCAATGCAACAAAGGGCACAAAAGTGCATAACAGTAATTTAAACTTGATATGAAAATCCTGTATGGGGGTGTTATTTATGAAAAAATGTATTGAGCCAATAAAAACAGTTCTATGTCAGTAACAGGTAAACTGCCAGAAAAAAATCGGGGTTCATCAGAAAAGTTGTTTGACAAAATATTTTATGAGAAATGTGAAGCTTTTCTTGTTGATGATTCTCTTTATGGTGCAGAAAAGGAGCACTAAATAAAAGTGGTCTTCAGGAGAGTTCAGATTTGTCACCGTGATCTCTCTATTTATTCATTTGCTGAGCGTACAAAAAATAGCAGAATTCCACCCTCTCCTGGAAAAACTGTGAATTTTCTGTAGGTACTTTCAGTAGAAATCACTGTTTCTTCAAAGAATTTTCACAGGAAAGTCTGTGGGGTTTTTCATAGGGAAATTTGGTTTAACAGGTGCAGACTTGTGAGTCTTTAGCCAGTAAAAGGAGAGGAGAAGAGAGGATTTTTACATTTGCATCAATTTTCTTCTTCCTTTTGGGCCTTGAACATGGAATTCAAAGGATTCTGCTGCAACTCTTAGCAAGTAGAAATAAAAACCTTTCCATTTTTCCCATTTGTACCGTGGAGTTTGCAAAACGAGAGTGAAACCTGGACTCAATAACAAAAAAAAAAAAAAAATTCAGATGAATGCGTCTTGAATGTGTTTCTTTGTGCCCAGAGCTGCTGGAACCCACAGATTTTACCCCCAGTGTTTGTGCAAGACCATGGATCAGTTCCCTATGGATTTGTGAGCTTGATCCAGGAGGGTTTATATCCTCAGCCCAAGCTCCTAGGGATAACTGGAGCATAACCCTGCTTCCCCCACAATTTCCAACTTCAATACCTTCTCATCCACCATGTAAATATTCTCAATATAGAAGGAGTGAGTTTTGACAGCTTCTGGTCATGGGGAAAAGCTTGAATTTCCCAACTGGATCCTTCCCACTGACTCAGCCACCAAAAGGCTGAGCACAAGAGCCAAATGTTTCACATTTTTCAAGGCACATCAATTTTTAAGCTAATCCTGCCCCAGGAGAGGATCAGGGCAGGCTCACGGGGTGGAGTGGGTGTCACTCTGACTCATCATTTTCAAAAGCTGATGTTGGATGGACCAGATTTAACAAACCCAGTGCCAAAGGGGCAGGTGTGGGACTCTGATTTCAGTCAGATGAAAAACATCAGCAGCAAAACTTTTCTAGAAAGGCCGTCCTCTCTTCTCAGTAGAAATTTGCACCTTCAGCAGCAGTTTGCTCTTTCTCTGCCTGCTTCACAGCTTGAACAGTGTCAGACCTAATTTTGAGTTGACAGGGTGGGTGGAGAGAGAAAAAACCACCAAAACTTGCATTTAAGGCCAGCGCAATGTGGAGATCTCCAAAAAACAATCCAGCACTTTGTGAAGACCTTGGGAAGCCTCCCATAGAATTCATCAGGAGCCAGCTCATCCTGCACAGGGACACTCACACAATCAAAACTTCCAAACTGAACCAGGCTAGAAATCACTTTTCTTCACCTGTTTCTTAAAAACATGCTTTCTCCATGCCTTTATTTCCCCATCAATCCTCTTCACTTCCCCTTTTCCCATGAGCTGTTTCTCTTCTGCTGCTCTCCAAGTGATTTCCCACAGCCACTGATTTTCTGATTGCAATATTTCTCTTGGAATGATGAAAGAGTTGTTCATCCAAAGGATTTTCAGGGCATAAACCAGAATGTTTTTTTTTTTAATGTGTGCAAAGTGTCACACACAGGGAAAAAGCATCCTTGAGTACTCCAGGAACAGCTGCCAGCAGAGCAATAGCTGCTCTTTGCCTGTGCTTGACTGAGAAAGAAGAGCAGGGAATTATTGCATTTTTCCTCTCTTTCACGTGTTTTACTTGGCTCTTTGAGTGCTTCCAAAACTCTCATTTTTTTCATGCACCTTTACACTGTGGGCAAACCTGAAAGCTGAGCAGGTCAGGTCTGTTAAAATCTAGAAGATGCTGATGTTTGGAGAAATGTTGGAATGGCAAATTATCTTATATTGCTACATTTCAGCACATGGAGCATTGGACTTGTTCATATTCTCATTAAATAAGAATAAAGTAAAGGTGGCAGCTTGTAATTTGTGTTTAACAAACCACCTGCTCTTACCAGAGCCTTGGACACTGGAGTCAGTCCTGATTTAAGCATCTTTCTTTGCTAAAAGAAGATTTTGGGATGAGCCTTCCAGTACCTGAAGGGAGCCTGCAAGAAAGATGGAGAGACTGGACAAGGACATGGAGTGACAGGAAAAGGATTCAGAGTGCCAGAGAGAAGGGATGGATGGGATTTTGGGAAGGAATTCCTGGGTTTGAGGGTGCTGAGGCCCTGGCACAGGGTGCCCAGAGAAGCTGTGGCTGCCCCTGGATCCCTGGAAGTGCCCAAGGCCAGGTTGGATGGGGCTTGGAGCAACCTGGGATAGTGGAAGTTGTCCCTGTCCATGGTATGATGAACTGGATGTTCCTTGAAACCCCTTCCCACCCAAACCATTCCATGATTCTGTGTGGATCTGGGGACCTGCTATTTAATTTAGTTTAGGAATCCTTGTGAGTTTTGATTTGGGAGATGCAAGGGATGCTGTGTGCTCTGCTCTGGATGATAATTTGGATGCTGCCATTTCCAGAGGATTAGATCCATTTCCATGCAGTATTTCCTCAAAGTTCAGTATTACGTCTTGCTCTGTGTTCATCCTGATATCAGGGAAGAGCCTCCTGACCCCTGCTAGAGAAAGGGAGAACAAGGCATGCACTTTCTGATCTCTTCCTCCTCATTTTCTTCCACTACTTTGCTAATTTGTATGTGGGCATGGAGAGGCAACACCCCATGATTCACCTTCTGACCACAGATTACCCAGCCACTCCCCAGAACCACTCTCTAATTCCTCCGGTGCAAAGTTTGGGGAAGGGAAGGGCAAACGGGTTCTTTGCATGAATAAAACGCAAAATTCATTATGGTTAAACCACCACGCATCAGTTCAGAGCCTGGATGCCTCCAGATTGGATGGGGCAAAACCACAAAGCAACAAGGCTGTTCACACTCCGTAAATGGGAGTGGAAGGAGAAAAGGAGCAGGTGGAAGAGCTCTAGGAAAGGACAGGCCATGGACTCAGCCCATTTACCTGCTCCTCAGTGGGTCTGTTTCCAGCTTTTCCTGTTTCTCCCATCCATCTCTGCACTCCTCTGGAAGGTTGATTTGTTTATAGACTTGTCCTCTGAACCATGCCTTGCATCTCCACATTCTAAATCTCAGATGTCTTTGGCTGGCTGGCAGCCAGCAGAGGCAGAGCAAGGGTGTCTCCTTCACTCTGCCTTCATCAGAAACTGGAATCTGTCTTCAGAACAAGGCTGAGAGGTTTTTCTTCCTCTGGGAAGAGCCAGAGGGTGGCATCTTCTCCACAACAACCACTGCTTCTGTATTTTAGAGTGTAACGGTGGTGGGAGTTTTGCACCACTTAATTAATTAGTGGTTTGTTTTCATCTCTTCTGCTTTTGCTCATAGCTAGGATTAAAAAATACACAAAGGAAATGGATTTTCACGTGTTCAGGCTTGGTTGTTTATTAAATCTTATCTAAAGTACAGAAAGTTTAGCAGCCACCTGCTAGAAGTGAGCAAAATGGAGTGAGATCCAGCTACTGATCTCTTACAGCTAAACAGTCCAATAGAGAAATAACACCTCTATTATTTATAGTTTTAACCCAATAATCAAATTCCTGTGACCCTCAGTGTGACACTGACTGTCCAACCAGAAACTACTGCCTGAAATCATGAAGAAGATGAGAACCAAAAGAAACACCACCCAAAATCCTCCATCTTGTCCCATACCTATTACTATACTATAAAAACCTCAAATTAAAACCCTTCACCATGTGAAAGCACACACTTCTATTTAACTACACACCCATGATTTTAACTCCATCACTCAAATTTAGAAGCTTTCTCCAAAGTCTCAGGTCAAAAGCAGTGTTCTCCAGGGGGTCAGTGCCAGAAAGCATAGAAAGCTCAAAACTCCCATGTTTCTGGGATCCAGCATTAGAGGTGTTATGTTTGCCTTGCTTCTGTAGAGGTATTGATGACATTTTATTATTAATTGTGTTGCAGTAGCACCTAGAGGTCCTTGCTGAGATCACAGCAGTTGGTGGGTCCTGTACAGCAAAATTCATTGAGAGAATCAATGGATAGCAGCCAGATTGGGAGAAAAGGGGTATTTCAGAAGAGAGGATGTGTTTTCATTTACACCTCATCTTCTCAGTGGAGCTTAATGTCTGTAAAACATTTTTATAGGAAAGAACACCAGGCTATTTTGAACCAATCTATAAATGCCATGTCCCACTGGGGCAAGGAATTCTGCTGGGGGATAATGAATCATAAATTATAGAATGGTTTGAGTTGGAAGGGACCTTAAAGATCATCTTGTTCCATGCCATGGGCAGGGACACCTTCCACTGGACTGAGACTCATCCAGCCTGGGCTCTTGCCCAGAATTTCACTTACAGTATCCATAATCCTCTTGGATCCAGAGTCTGTGGAGGTCACCATGTTTCTCTCCCTCTATTATGGTGGGACTTGGATCAGGTTTTACCGTAAGATTGAGAAACTCAATTTAATTTTCAGGTATTACACAATAAAAATTTAATGGGAGTCCATTCCAGCCCACCAAGTGCCAACTGCTAGAGACTGATCCCATGAATTTTGGTGGATTCTTGTCTCTGATACTCCACAGCCTTGACTGTGACTGAGTTACATTGAGGGAACTCCAAAAATGCTTGAATGGATCCTGAATGGTCCAAAGGAAGTCTTTGCTAACCCATCAAACATCTTGATCATAAAACTTTTTTTTCTCTTCCATTTTATTCCTAATTGTTCACTTATGGATTTAAATATTCTTGAAGTTCCCCTGTTTTGAGACTCAGCTTGCAAATGAAGAAACTTCATTTTCTGACTTTATGAATGTGATTGACATTTCCCACTGAGATTTCCAGTCTCATATTTATCTTTTATCCCGTCAGCCACCCTCAGGCACATCTTGGATACTCTAGAACATCTGAAATTGTTCTGTGAATCTGCATTTAGACAACTGCATTGAGATTATTGACTCTGTCATCAGTGAGAGTCAGGCATGTCCAAGGGGAGGATGTTGACCTGGATCAGGTGAAATTACCTGTCCTCCAAAAATATTGGCTGCTCTCCACCAAGAAGCCTTGATTGTAGATGATGAGTTACAATCCTGGGTGATGAATTAATGGAGAAATATGAGAGCAGGGCATTCTCTTCTCCATCACATCTCCTTCAGGTGATCACTGGATTTTAAGGATTTACAGTCCATTGCCCTTGGGTTTATTTCAGCTAAATTGTGATGGGATTTAATACTGTTTTCTCTGAATATCCTAGCATGACTGCTCAGGAATCTTGCCATGGCAGCCTGAGGGAAGCGGGGAATTGTTTACCAGAAGAATCTAAGGTTTTATTATTGCTTTAAAATCACAGAATCATCATAGAAATTATCAAGGTTGGACAAGACCTTGACAATGATGAAGATCAACCTTCAGATGAAACAATCCCCCTTCAGTGGCATTCAATTTTCTCCACTGTCTGTGAGAGCTAAGCAGATAACAACATTCACCTTCTTGTCCTTAAGTTCCACCCCACTTTTTCTTAACTGATGTCTCCATGAAAATAACATCCACTTCTACAATAAAACACAGAATCACATTATCGCTGAGTTTGGAAAAGACTTCTGGAGATCATCTCATCAAACCTTCCTTTTCCTCCATGTGTAGGAATTCACACCGTTCTCTGCAAGGTCATTTTCACCTCTTACCTAATCTGAACAGCAATTCAACATCAGATTATTCCCTGAATTTAATCCCATCTAATATTTCATCTCTTTCTCTGGGGCTCACAGGGTTCTGAAATAGGAATAACTGCTGTGTCTACTTTTCTACATGGTCTTACTGCCACAGCGGGTAACCTTCTCTCTCTCCAAGTTTCTGTCTGATGTCCAGTTTTCTTCTCCCAGCATGAAAATCCATGACAGAAATTGCATGGAAAATACAGTTGCTCAAGTCATAAAACCCCTTTGGTGGTTGTTATGTCCAAGACAACTGGATCACTTGCACAATAGCAAAAAAAAAAAAAAAAAAAAAAAAAAAAAA
>PYHW01009764.1:232712-249506 GCA_013186435.1 Turdus rufiventris | reverse complement strand
CCTGCCATGGCAGAGGGTGGCACTGGAAGAGCTTTAAAGTCCCTTCCAACCCAAACCATTCCATGATTCCATGGAAAGCAAGCTCCAGTTTTCCTCATTCTCCAGCTGTAGGCAATGCAGGCTCCAAAGAAGCCAGGGGAGATGTTACCACTGCTTGAAATGGGGCCAATATTTCACTCAGCACATCCAGGAGCAACAGTGGACACTGGAGCACCTGCAGAGTCAGGATCTGATCCCTTTATAAAATATAAATAGCTTTTATAAATAGTTTTTACATATTCCTTAAAATAAAGGAAAGCTGAGAAGAGCCATATGGGCCTGACCAGGACACACCAAGTGAGCTGAGAAATGGAATTTGTTTAACCCTCAGAAAACATCCATTTGTATGTAAAACTACCAAAATGCTTTTAACAATGAAGCAATGCAAAGATGAATCTCTGGAATTGTTAATTCAACCAGATTAATCTTGCAAGGCATTAGGAAGAAAATCTACATTATAGACACAAACACAGCTAATTGCTGCTGATGTCAGAAATGCCCCATACTACAAATACAGACTATTTTAAGTGACATAACTCAAGTGTATTCCATGTAAAAGAATGTATAAATTCCCTAACCCAGCTGGGTCAGCTCCATGGATCCCTGACTCTGTCACTGGCACCATCTATTTTCTGCAGCAGTGATGAGTGTGATTGAAATATCTACACCTAGACATGGAACCACGTGAGAAAATGTGGGCAAAATATAGCTTTCACTAAAAAAAAGTCCTTTGCAAATAGGAACAGTTCCTAAACTTAATGGGGCTTGAAAGACAGATTCTTTTACTTTAGGGACAGAACACATTTCATGTCTATTTTTCTTTTTTTCCCTCTCCCTCTTTTTCCTTTTCTATTTCTTCTTCTTTATCCTCACTTTTTCCTACTTATATGAATCAGGGGAAAAGATCTCATCAAAGCAATAAAAATAAAAAAAGAACAGGGAAAAAAAGAACAGAAACGTAAAGAAGGAAATTAAATATACAAATGGCAAAAACATACTCAAAATATTTGTTTTATTAAATTCTACTTCTATTAAATTTAAAAGTTTATAGAAATCTTTTAAAGTGAGCTATGAGGATGTTTTCATTAGGATGGTATAAAGATGCTTTCTTTAGGAATAGATGGACCAGAGGTGGAGTGAACAGAGGCAAACTGAGATTTGTGAGCTATTTTTCTGTTTCATGGTACCCAATACATGAATTTGGCAGTTTTGCTGCTTTGCAGAATTTAATGAAAGTTTCAGTGAGAAAAACTTTCTTATTTTGGGTTTCATAGCAAACAGGATGGGCCTAAAACACAAACATTGTTATAACACAAACAGAAAATTAAAAATAATGGGAAGACAGAGGGATTTTTGATGTATTCCCACTAAAAAGTTGATGCCATATGTTTTATTGTGATAAATGTTTTCAGAAGTGATTAACTGGATCTAGAATGTGCTTCCATTTATCTCTGTATTGCTCTTTCACCCTCCACACATTTATCTTCTTATTTGCACCACATCCAGCACCAATTCCTTAGTGCCTCCCACAGTCCTGGTGGGACATCTTGGAAAACCCAAGAGCATTTCATGAACTGAAATGAATGAAACTTGGGCTCTGACTCTAGAGATGTTCTTCCTGATGTGGGAAGGGACATCCCACTTTGTGGAGATGCACAAAGCTGCCAGAAATTGGCCACTCTAAAGTCCTCTCAGACAGCAAGACATCCTTCTTCTTTTGCAAGACATCAAGTATTTCACCCGAGAGCTCAACTTCATTCTTTCAAATGAGAGGCTGCAGAAACAAGATGGAAGATGGGTCCAGGATCTGTCTGCCCAGTGCTTCCCACAGGACTGATTCCTGCTCTTTGAGAGGGACAAATGGATTTGGGTAAAAGCTGGATGGGGTTCTGAGAAACCTGATTCAGCTGAAGATATCCCTGCTCATTGTACAGGGTTGGACTGGATGGCATTTAAAAATTCCCTTCCAACTCAAACTGTTGTAGGATTGCACAGTTCCATGAGAAGTGACTCATGAAGGGCTTGGTGTGTGATCCATGTGGTGAGGGTAAAGGGTGCAAACCTGAATTCTTGTGGAGGAATAAAGATTCCTTCACAGGTTGGGGACAACGTCCCTCATTGTCCAGCACTGAGGCAGTTCTTGGGGTTATAACTGAAGCAGTATTTGAGGGAATATTAGGGGAAGTCGCTATTCTTGTCGCTCTTCTTGAGCAAGAAAGGATCGACTAAGGGACAAAATGAAATGTAGCATTTTTCAGGTAATAAAAGCTGCCCCATACAGGAATTAAAAGAATTTGAAGGTTATAATTCTTTGTAAGGAAAACTGAAAAACCTCCAATTCCACCCTCTTCTTTACTACCACATGGGATATGCCCAATTTTTTTTCCAGAATATGTGAAATCATTTATAAAGCATAATAAATCAGATATATTCTCCCTTAGGCAATCTCTCCCAACCCTTCCCTATCTTAGGAAATCTGATCAAAACATAGCAGAGCTTCTCTTTCAATGGAGGAATTCTCCAACAGGCTCTGGTAGACCCCAAAGTTCACCTGAATATTTATTTTATTGAATCACAGAATATCCTGAGCTGGAAAAGACCTACAAGGACCATCAAGTCCAGCTCCTGGCCCTGTACAGGAAAACCCCAAAAACATGCCTGAGCCAATTATCCAAATGCTCTGTTATTTAAGCGACAACTCATTGTCCAGGCCTGGAAGTGTAAGAGCTAAAATAAGGGATGTGGGACATCAGGTTGCTTTTTAAAATGCTGTTTATTGCATCCAGATGATACAGCAATTTATGGGTCGTGGGTAACAAGAGCCCAGCCCACAGCTTTTTCAGCTTTTTTGTTTGAAGACAGCTCTAGTTTTGATTATAATGCATTATATACTTTGTATTGCAAAGCATCTTAAAACATGACATCTAATTAATACTTTTACTATTACCTATAACCTATCATAACTACTAACGTTACCATATTCATATTACTATTTTCCAATCACAAAATGTAAGTGTTATAGTTTAAACTAGAAGTTATTTTTCAGTTTTTTTTGGAGTAAAAAATGTTGAATATTTTTTTTTTTTATTTGCAACACAGCATTTTTGTTAAGCTGCAAAAATCTTTTTGCTTGGGAAAAACATCTTTTTATCCTTTACTCTAAGTCATAAAAAGCCCTTTCAACTCAGTTTTTACTTTTTTATTATCCAGTAAAACTGGCTCAGCGATTCTTTTCGCTACATCAAGACTTGCTATCATTTTTATACCTTCTTCAGATGCTACATTGAAAAATCTTTCTGTTACACATACGTATCCATGAGACCTTTCTGTCCAACCCTTATCCTTCCCAACATGGAAGAACCAAACTCGCTGTTCTCTTTGCAGATCGACAGCATGCAGGCCCTGCTCCACTGCCCCAACGTGCTGGTGTGCGTGGGCCGGGAGCCCTTCAAACCTGTATCCACGGAGAATCTGAGGAAACACTCGGTGGAGAAGCTGCCCAACCTGCCTCCCCGCTCCAACAATGGCAACAATGTCAACGAGAACAATGAAAGTAAGAAAACCTCGGGGCCGCGTGGCGCGCGGTCGTAGCCGGGCCTGCGTCCCATGGCGCGGGGATTGCAGGCCTCTATTGTGCTGCTCCAAAGTACAGATTTCTTGTGGAAAATGCACTTCCCTCTCCCTGCCTCCCAGGCCTTTCCATCCTCCCCTTCTTTTACTCTGGTTTCCTTCTAGGATTTCCTCCCTACACCCCTTAGGCTTTCTTTTACATTCTCTCCGTGTCTGGCTGACTTCCCTTCCTCTTTCATATCTCTGGCTCTCCTTTTCCTTCCAGAACTCCCTCCTTTCCTGTGTCTGTCCACCCAGATCCCTGAGATTTCCCACAAATCCTCTATCCCCTTGTTGTCAAATCCTATCATGCCTTCCCTCCTGCATTTTCCTGCACCAGGACCAGAGGATGCCCTGGTTCTGCCAGCAGGAGACTCAGTTTCTCCTGCAGGTTACAGCTGGCCTTTTGGAAACAAAGTGTGTTTTTATGGAAAGATGATGTTCAGGAAGGAGTATGTTACGGATTATTCAGGATTATATTGCTTTGGCATCCCATCATGAGTTATCTAAGGTCACAGGTAATTAAACCGGCCACCTCAGTAGCCTGAGAAAAGAAACTTCCCAATTCCAAAGGGCAATTAATCTCATCTGTATTAGGGATTAATTTTAGGATGAAATTAAGTGTGCCCCAGAGGTGTGTCTGTTTTTCTCCATTGTCAGTACCAGGAGCTTGGAAAGATTCATTTGTGTGTTGCCAACAAGTTGTAGAAACTCAAGGACAGAGGCATCCTACCCTCATTGTCCAAGACATAAAAAATTGAAGGGAAACATGGGAATAAACTGGAGCTTTGCCCATCAGAGACTGAGCAAATCCATCAGTTCAATCATTAGGATGGTGAGGGAAGAGTTATTTCATGTGATTTTGATGTGCTCCTGTTCAGCACTTCCTTCCTTCAGCACTCCAATCAGCTGCATATCCATATGCCCATGGATGCACAGGATTGCCTGGATATATGGACAAGGAAATTTTGGACAAACATATTTGAAACAGTACAGATTAATATCTTGCAAGACAGCCTGATAGAAATATATTCTGCTTGAAGTGACTAAAAAAAAACTATGCAAATCACTGCATGGGCCATAAAGTTGTTCTTCCAATCGCAATTCCTAAATTCCCTTATTCTCATTGATTTCTTTTACAATTCCCATAATTTCTCTTTGTAATTATCACCAGCTTATAATTCCTTTTCTATTTGTTCTTTATGTTTTAATAAGAATTATAATTATTCTTAGTGGCACATCACTGCAGGAACAGAGTGTTGCTCTGGTCCACATGGCCACACATTTCTTGGAATATGAGTGGAGAAGTGGATGATGCACAATAAATATGTGACCAGCTAAGGAAGAGGGTCACTTCTCCCTGTATTTTTCCTTGGTTAAATAAAAAGAATTAAAACTTGCACGGTTAAATAAAGGAATATTTGATATGTGATAAAATACCCAAACTCAGAGAATAAATTTCTCTGTATGTATATATATATTTTTTATTTTTGTTAATTATACTTCCTGACATGCACTTAATAAAAAAAAGTGTTTGTGTTTCAATTTATTCTTTAAAGTTAAGGTGTAGAAGATTTTATTAATTATTTAATTGATTATTAATTCAAAAATTAACATTTAACAAGGAAGTTGGACTAGATTATCTCCAGACATCCCTTCCAACCTTAACTATTCTATGATTAATGGACATCACTTAGTCAAAGACAAATTTTCAAATTATGTAAATTGGCATAGGCTTGGCTTTAATTGAATAACACCAGGATTCACTAGTTTGAGGGTTTGACTTACGTATTTTCTGTCTTCGTTATGTGAGTTAACATCTTTGTTTTCTTCACTCCAGTGAACTTTGGACTGAAAGCCAAAAAAAGCGTCATCCATCCACGGTCAGCATCCAGCAACAGGTCGATGAGATTTTCCTTGTCATCAGAAAAGTCCTACCCCAACGGCCTCGCAGCCTCTCCAGACAATGGGGCACCCTTCTCCAATAGCTGCTCTCACCCAAAAGCTGGGGATCTGGTCCAGTCCTTGGTCAACGATGACATCGAGAAGCGGGTCCACGTGAACAAGGACGGGAGCTTGTCCGTGGAGATGAAAGTTCGCTTCCGTTTGCTCAACGATGAGACTTTGCAGTGGTCCACCCAGATCAAAAAGTCCAACCTGATGAACCAGCTGCCTTGTGAAGAGTCAGGAGTGGAGGACAGCGAAGTAGATCCCCTACAGAAAATGAACCCAGAAGCCAGCTCTGAGGCAGATGATTCCTTATATCCCTGTGATATAGATTCCTACATGTCCAAACTTGAGGAATCAGAATGTGACGAGGCCCACTGTCACAGCTGTGGAAAGAAACACCAGGACTATGACATTTGGAAGAACCCCATGCACATGTCCCAGAGGGAAGAGCCCAGCGTGCGAAGCACTTGGCACACGCGGTCGTCATGTTCCAGCACATCTTCCCGGAGGAGAGTAGTCCACAAAAAAATGACATCTGTGGATAGCATCCACACCACATCCAGTGAGGAATTCTCTGAGCACATTGTGCGAGAGTCCTCATCCTACTCAGAGACTATAAAGAACAGGGTGGGGTATCGATCCGTTAAAAAGTGTATGTGCCGAAGTGATTTATCTACTGCTGCTTCCAACGGAGAAGAACAGCAGGAAAACACTCGGACAAGCACAGGAAACAGCCAGAGGCCTTCATCCTTGGGCTTGATGTCACAGTCAAGCTGTGAAAACAACCTGGATACTCAAGACAGCCCTGAAGACCAGGAGATCACCAAAATCATTTCAGAAAATGAGGATGCAAATTGTTTTGAAGCCTCCTCTGTGAAGTGCTTGAAGGATGACCCAGAAGAGGTTGAAAGCAGCAGAGTTGGGAGTGTCATGTCCAGGTCATCCCTACAGTCCAGGCAGAGCAAGAAGAACGTGTGTGAGGAAACCAGCAGCGTGGGCAGGACCGTGTCCTCCTCAAGCCTTCAGAAGGCAAATCAGGGAGACAACAGCCAGTGCTCCAGCCCTGCCAACAGCGTGCGCAGCAAGTCCAGTAACTGCACCACACCAAAAGAAAAGACTGAGCAGGGTGACCTCTCTGATGACAACCCAGTGGTGTCCTCTTTCTCCAGTGAGTCCTGCCCCAAGAAAGAAGCTGAAGCAGAGCAGGAAGAAAGTGAAGTCAATGAAGTCAGCTCAGTGTCAGAAAAAACGAAGCCAAGCCAATCAATCAGGGCTGATAGCAGTGAAGGGGAACGATGCTCTACGCAAGGCACCCACTGTTCCAAGGCTAGTGACAGGAACAGCAAGAAAAGTGACAGTGATGAGAACATTCCATGCAGTGTCTCTTGCTCTTCTAGAGGGACCAAAAAGAGCAAACGTAGCCACGTTCATTTGGATGCACAGTCTGAAATGTCTGTGTCTTCACTTGGATCCACTCAGAATAAAAAGAAGAATTCCCTACATGCAGACAATGGGAGATCAGGCAGCAGGGCATCAATTTACTCCAAAAGCTCATGTGAAACCAAGAAAAAATCTGTTGGAGATGCCACGTCTCATAAGTCAGGATCTCTTCACTCGAACTTTTCATCTACCAGTGAAGTAGAGGCAAGTGCAGGTCCTGCTGAGGCGAATAGCTCAAAAAGCACTGCCAATGGCTACAGTGAATCCTCAAAAAGCTCAAAGAAGAGAAGCCACAAAGAAGGAAGCAGCAAGCCATCATCCCTCTGCTCAAGTTTTTCAAGTCCTAATGGAAAATCTGAAGAGGTTCATGCCAAGATTAGTTCAGAACCATCCTCTTCAAAACACGGAAGCATGAGTGAGAGTGTGTGTTCAAAAGTTGACCATCCAACTGAGGATGGGATCAGGAATGGAAAAGCTACAAGCAGCTCATCAAGAGTCTCTTCCAAGTCAGAAATAAAAGATAAATGCTTGTTGACGCAGATATCCCAGGAAACTGATGATAGGTGTTCACAATCAAACATGTCTCTATCTTCAAAATCAAAACGGACAAATTCAAAAAATCTTCGTGTGAAGGTGTCAAACTCCAGCCGGGCATCAGTGTCAGAGACTATGTCAGTGTGCAGTCTGCAGTGCCCTGTCCCACCAAAAGGGAAGCCAAAGAGGAAAAATATCCGTCCAGCCATGTTGAAGAATTCCTCCATCAGCAGCATCGGCACCGAGTCTGTGCTGACCACAGGAAAAGAGCAGAAAGAAATTGTGGATTCCTCCAAAGCAACTTCCTATGGCTCTAAATCCGCTGCAACCAAAGAAAATGATCAGAATAATAAAGAGACTGATGATTCTTGCAACAAAAAAACAGAGGAAGAGGTAGAAGACACAGGCATTCAGGAGGAAGGAGGTGATTTAATGCCATCAGCTCTACCAAATGCATCTCCAGAAGAAGTTGTGCAAGAATGGCTCAGGAAAATCCCTTCGGAAACATTGCTTATGAAATATGAAATGGAGGATGACGGAGAAGAGGAACATGCAGAGTCAACCACTGAGGTATCACACTGTACAAATGTCGAGGAAGCCCCAGAGGAGGAAAAAGCTGAGGAAAAGAATGAGGAGGAGGAGGCTGAAAAGGATGAAGCAAAGGATGAAGTGGAAGAAGAGAAAGCAGAAGACACGCCTATTATTGAAGAGGCTGAAGAATGTGGGAACCAGGAAGAAATCTCTGAGGTTGCTCCCGAAGCTGCCAAAGCTGAGCAGGCAGAATGCAACCAGTCAGTTACATCCAGCCAAAATAACAAGAGAGACCTGCCAACCTCTGTGCAGACATCTGTCCAGATCATGAAGGCCTTGCTCAGTTCAAAGCACGAGACCAAATTTGACCGATCAAACAGTTTGCCCGAAGTGTCCCCCACAATGGGGAGAAAACTGAGTAATTCCGCCAACATTTTGATTACTTGTCTTGCCAGCCTCCAACTCCTTGATGAAGAGTCAGAGGATCCATCAGAAAAGTCAAAACATTTGAATAAGTCAAGGTACACGGAGCTGCTAAATATTTTTCAAGCTCTATGGTTTGGGTGCTCCCCGGAAAGGAGCGGCCCAAGTTCAGGCCAAGAGGCAAGCGAGCTGGCAAAGCCAGTGTCTGGGTCTAAAGTCCCAAAATCCATGGATCACGCCTTCACTCCCATGTCCTCCTCTGGGGTTGATGTTTGCAGTGGCTCTGGTGGCTCAGGAGAAGAGTGCACAGCTGGTGCCACATTGGTGGCACAGAAAACCATGGAAAGCAAACCAGCCGAGGAAATGGAAAACACAGAGACTGGCACAGAAGTGACTGAGGTTGAGGAGAAAAGTAAAGAGGAAGAGCAGCTATCCCGCCCTTCCACAGCCTGCTCAGAGGCAAAAGGTGAGGAAAAAGCAGAGTCTGCTAAAGAGGAGGAAGAGAATAAGGAGGCTGAGGGCAGTAACTGTGAGCACGGTCAGGAGGAAGGGGGAGAAAATGAAGAAGAAAACAAATTAGCTGAAACTGCAGAACAGGAAGAAGCTGAGGCTGTGAATGATGAAGTCCCACAGGAACACCCTGAAGAAGAAGCTGATCATCCAGAGACCACTGGTGATGCCAATGTTGGTGATGCTGATGTTGGGACGGAGCTGAAAGGGGAGTTGCAAGAGCAGCCCCAAGAAGAGTCACCAAATGAGCCCAAAGTCGATACATCCACCAGTGTGGGCAGATCCCTTGTCCAGCAACACTCCATGGATCCAGACCCAACCTGGGTCCTGAGACTACTCAAGAAAATCGAGAAGGAGTTCATGGCTCACTATGTCAATGCCATGAACGAGTTTAAAGTCAGGTGGAACCTGCAGGACAACCAGCAGATGGATGCAATGATACTGGAGCTGAAGGAGGAAGTGAGTAAAAGGATACAGAAGAGCATAGAGAAGGAGTTGAGGAAGATCAAAAGCAGGGCTGGAAAGAGGATGCCGAGACCTCCAGAGGAGCCACCCACACGCGAGTCCAAACTCCAAACTGAGCAGAGGAGATGGCGACTGCAAACTATGCATAAAAAGTCTCTCTTTGGGGACAAGAATGGCAACCAGGTGAAGCTGGAGGAGACGACAGACTTGTCATTCGATGTGGATAATGACTTTGATCTTAGTGCAGCTTTGGAGGACAGCATTAGCAAACAATCCAGTGAGGAGGAATATTGTCCATGTGACACCTGTGTGAGGAAAAAACTGGCTTCCAGGCCTGCCAGGGCTCCTGTGGTGGCCACCAATGCCCCAGTCATGAAAGACTTTGATTTGCAGAAAATCCTGAGGCTGAAAAAAGACGACAATGAAGAAGCCATTGTTGCAGAAGCAGCCCAGGACACCAAAATGCTTCCCAATGGTTCTGTGGATCAAGAGGCAGAAAATGAGGAGAAGGATGAAGGGCAGCCTCAGACAGGTGAAACAGAAGCAGAGGATGATGAAGGAAAAGAGCCTGAATTAAATGAAGATGATGGCACAACGTTGACTGGAGATGGAGAAGAACCTGAAGTAACAGAGGTGGAGGATGAGGCCAAAACTGAAGAAACCAAAGAAGAAGCAGAAGGAGAAGAAACAAAAGAAGGAGAAGAAGCAAAGGAGGAGGAGGAAGAGAAAGAGGAAGAAGAAATGGCTACAGCTGAAGGTGAGGAGGAAGAGAAAGAGGAGGAGGGTGAAACTAAAGAAGAGGATGAGGAAGTAAAAGATGAAGAAGCAGAGGAAATTAAGGAGGAAGAGGAACTAAATGAGGAGGAAGAGAAGGAAGCAGAAGAAGAGGGAGTGAAGGAGGAGGAAGAAACAAAGGAGGAGGATGGGAAGGAAGAAGAGGAAGAAGCAAAGGAAGAAGAAGAAGGGGTAGAGGAAGAGGAAGGGAAGGAAGAAGCAAAAGAGGAGGAGGAAGAAGAAATTAAGGAGGAGGAGGAGGAAGAAGCAAAAGAGGAGGAGGAAGAAGCCAAAGAGGAAGAAGAAGAAGCCAAAGAGGAAGAGGAAGGGGAGGAGGGAGAAACAAAAGAGGAAGAAGAAGTAAAGGAGGGAGAGGAAGAAGCCAAAGAGGAAGAGGAAGAAGTTAAAGAGAAGGAGGAAGAGGAGGAGGAAGGGAAGGAGGAAGAGGAAGAAGCCGAAGAGTTGGAGGAAGAAGCAAAAGAGGAAGAGGAGGAAGCAAAAGAGGAGGAGGAGGAAGCAAAAGATGAAGAGGAAGAAGCCAAAGAGGAGGAGGAAGGAGCCAAAGAAGACGAAGAAGAAACAAAAGAGGAAGAAGGTAAAGAGGAGGAGGAAGAAGAAGCCAAAGAGGAGGAGGAGGAAGAAGCCAAAGAGGAGGAGGAAGAAACAAAGGAGGAGGAAGAAGTGAAAGAGGAAGAGGAAGAAGTGAAGGAGGAAGAGGAAGAAGCCAAAGAAGAGGAGGAAGAAGAAGAGAAGGAGGAAGAGGAGGAAGAAGCCAAAGAAGAGGAGGAAGAAGAAGAGAAGGAGGAAGAGGAGGAAGAAGCCAAAGAAGAGGAAGAAGGGAAGGAGGAAGAAGAAGAAGTCATAGAGGAGGAGGAAGAGGAAGAAGCCAAAGAGGAAGAGGAAGAAGAAGAGAAGGAGGAAGAGGAGGAAGAAGCCAAAGAGGAGGAGGAAGGGAAGGAGGAAGAAGCAAAAGAAGAGGGAGATGTGGAAGGTGAGGAAGCAGAAGAGGAGGAAGAGCAAAAAGAGGAAGAAGAAACAAAAGAGGAGGAAGGGGAGGAGGAAGAGGAAGAAGGAGCAAAGGAAGATGAGGAAGCAAAGGAAGATGAAGGTCAAACAAAAGAGGAGCAGGAAGTCGCAGAGGAAGAAAACCTGGAAGAGGAAGAAGAAGCAGAAGAAGAAGAGGGAGAAAAAGAAGAGGAAGAAACAAAAGAGGAGGAGGAAGAGGTGGAAAAAGGGGAAGAGGAAGAACAAGAAGATCAAAATGAAGAGCAAGAAGATGAAGAAAAGTCCAAAGGTGAAGATGAAGGTGAAAATGAGGCTGTAGAAACAGAGGAGCCAGAAGATGAGGAAGTTTTGGCTGATGATGAGGCAGAGACATCAGAATGCAGAGGAGATGCTGAAGGGTCTGGAACTGAGAACAATCCTGAAGAAGGTGCTGCTGAAGGAAATGAAGAAGCTGAGAAAGATGAAGCTGAGGCAGAAGATGCAAAACCAGAGTCAGGAGATGAAGCTGAAGAGAAAAACAGTGAAGGAGGTGAGAAAGCTGATGAGAATGGTGAGGAACCCACCGGTGATGACCCTGACAAGGCACATGAAAAACATGAAGACCAAGGCAACAACAAAGTTTCTGAGAAAGCCTCCAAGACCAAAGGCAAGAGAATCAGCAAAAGGTTAGAGTCTCTGAAAAAATCCACGGCCTTTTCTTGTTACTCTTCTGTTGGAAACTTCTCACAGCAATCCCAGAAGGGGTCTGATGATGAAGAGGAAAGAGCAGATGAAGATGAAGGAGTAGTTGAAGAGGAAAAAGCAGATAAAGGAGTAGTCGAAGAGGAAGGAATAGTTGAAGAGGAAGCAGCAGCTGAAGAGGAGGCAGTGGCTGAAGAGGAGGCAGTGGCTGAAGAGGAGGCAGGAGCTGAAGAGGAAGCAGCAGTAGAAGAGGAAGAAGCAGTGGAAGAGGAAGCAGGAGCTGAAGAGGAGGCAGGAGCTGAAGAGGAAGCAGTGGCTGAAGAGGAAGCAGCAGCTGAAGAGGAAGCAGCAGCTGAAGAGGAGGCAGCAGCTGAAGAGGAAGCAGCAGCTGAAGAGGAGGCAGCAGCTGAAGAGGAGGTAGCAGCTGAAGAGGAAGCAGGAGCTGAAGAGGAAGCAGCAGTTGAAGAGGAAGCAGCGGCTGAAGAGGAAGCAGCAGCTGAAGAGGAAGCAGCAGTTGAAGAGGAGGCAGTGGCTGAAGAGGAAGCTGGAGCTGAAGAGGAATGCAAAGGTGATGATAACCCCACTAGCGACCACCCCAATGGAGAGGTTCGAAGTGACGAGAGCTCCAAACCATCCCAAATGTATCCTGACAGTGAGGAAGAAGAGGAGGACAAAGAATCCTCAGGTTCTGACCCTGTGGGAGATGAGGAGCAGCCAGCTGGTGAAGGTGCAGATCCAAAGGAGGCAGAGAACACCGCGGAAGTTCAGGCTTCTAAAAAGAAAGAAAACTCTGATGAGATTGACCAGGATGACCTGGACTTCTAGAACTGCTAACTAAAAACTGACTTTTCTTTCTTTCTTCTTTTCTTTCTTTTTTTTTAAAGTATATTTTCATCACTTATTTCGGTACCTCCAGTGAGTTGAGCCCTCATAATCGGCTTTTCTTCTGAGTTAAATGTGGTAAACTCGATCTTGAATCCTGTGAGTAATGTTGCAATTACCTGCCCTCATTTCTAGAGGGCTAGTAGCCCATTAATATCCTGTGGTCTCCATAGATAAGTGGTTTGGGGAAAGGGAAGGCTGTTTTGTTTGGGATACCTTCTAGTTCCCTTTAAGCCATGCTGTTTGCTGCTGGAGTGATCTGTGGCTCTGCTGGGCATCGTCTCTGTGTGACTTTGGGATGCCTTTCACCTGTTGCACACCATTTTCCTGGAGAGATTGCCAATCCACAGGAACACGACAAAATCGGGATTCATTGCCAAAGTCTGGTCAGAGCCCACAGAGATGTACATTCATCTTCCCTACCCTACCTTCCCCATACCCTGTATATTCATCTTGCCCTCACCTCCTCTGCACCCAGAAATAAGGGTCTGAGATATCAAAAATTTTCCCCATTTTCCTTTTTTTTTTCTCTTTAGTAGATGTTGAGCTCATTCCTCATTTCACTGGAAGCCTCAACATGGGGAAAGATCTTTCCAGTAGATTCTCTTCCAGACCCCATCTCTTTGTACTGTGCTCATCAATGTAGTAGTAGATTTAAAAAAAAAAAAAAAAAAAAAAAAAANGGATAGATCCAATCCCTTGTGATGTCCTTTACTATGCCAATGATGGTATCAAAGCACTTTACAACCATCTGGAATCCCTCAGACAATTTTGCACGAGGCCCTGTTGTGGAGCTAACTAGATTTGCAATGGCTCAGTGCCCCACTCTTGCAGACAAAATTTAAACTAATTTTAACATGGAAAAGCTTTGGACGTTTGTGCTGCGGCAAACAGCTGGAAGAGGCTGAAGCATTTATCGGAGAGCTTGGACTTTACAAACCACAATAGAACTGCAAACTTCATTTAGCAACTGTTTTTTACCAGATTGTAATTTTTTTTTTCTTCCTCTGGGGTAATATAAACATTTCTGAATAAATGCCCAACTCATGCCAGGAGAAGTTGGACCATACCTCAGCTGCATACTCTTGTGAAGCTCTTAGGGACACTGTTCATTTTATCAAAAATTTGCAGGGAGAATAAAACAGAGAGGTTGAAAACAAAATGCCTTAAATTGTATGGAGAAAAAGTATGTGTGTAGTGCTGTGTTGGGTTTGTGAAGATGTATGCAGACATGTTTAAATAATCAGTATTCCAAATTAAATAATTCCTGTGGCTTTCATTTCTAGAATCCGTTTCTTAGACTTAGAGCCAGAGATAAGATTCATTTCACTCAGATGAAGAACTGGGCTCACCTCCAGAGGTGAACACCTAATTTTGGGTGTCTGAGGAATAGAGGAGGTTGGGAGAAGTCAGTGGAGAACTGGATCTCAGCTGAGCTGTTCCCACAAAGGCTGACAGTGCGTCCAGGGAGATCATCCAGGGACAGCAGCACCATCCTCAAGATGGAGAAGTTAAAATTATCTTCCTCCAAAGAAGGACAACCCTATCTGAGCCTCATGGAATCACAGAAAGGTTTGGTTTGGAAGGACCTCCAACATCACCTGGTTCCACCCCCTGCCATGGCAGGGACACCTTCCACTGTCCCACGTGTCTCCAATCCCTGTCCAACCTGGCTTTGGACACTTCCAGGAATCCAGGGGCAGCCACAGCTTCTCTGGGCACCCTGTGCCAGGGTCTCCCCACCCTCACAGGGAAGGATTTCTTCCCAAAATCCAACACAAATCTTTCCTCTTTCCATTTTTACACATAAAGGTGCAGCTGTTAACCCAGCACTGCCAAGACCACCACTAAAATGTGTGCCCAGGTTCTACATCATGAACAGAACCCTTTTGGTCTCATAATCAGCTTTGTGACACATCAATTCATGCAGGATTCCAAAAAGAACTGAGCCTGGTAAGTCACAGCTCTGATCTTGACATGAGGCATAGACTGGGAATGGTTCATACTGAGTGAACACACAACATTCCTGGTGAAATGTTTTCCCCTGAGCCACCCTCCAGACTCATAACCAGCAGGGAGAGAGGGGCAAAGACTGTGATTCATCTGCTGCAGGCAGCTCCCTTAGGAGGGCACATTTCTACCTGCAGAGTGCACAGGGAGCCAGACACCTTCTTCAGATGAATATCACAGAATCACTGAATTATTAGGTTGTAAAAGACCTCCAAGACAATCAAGTCCAACCTGYGACTGACCCCCACCTTGTCACCCAGCCCAGAGCACTGAGTGCCACATCCAGTCATTCCTTGGACACCTCTGGGAGTGGGGACCCCAAACCTCCCTGGGCAGCCCCTTCCAAAATCTCATATGGGAGCAGCTGATCTCACTGTAGCTGCTCTACAGCATCTGATGTTGATGAATTTTAGGCTGTAAGGCAACAGCTCAAGCCAGTCATCCCATGGAAGTTTTAAAAGTGGGGTTTTTTTGTCTCCAAGACCACAAGAGGAATGGCTTCAAACTGAAAGAGTTTAGGTTGGATTTTAGGAAAAAATTGTTCCTGTGATGGTGGTGAGGCCCTGGTAGAGGGTTCCCAGAGAAGCTGTGGCTGCCCCTGGATCCCTGGAAGTGTACAAGGCCAGGCTGGACAGGGCTTGGATCAACCTCAGATAGTAGAAGGTGTCCCTGCCATGGCAGGGGGTGGCACTGGATGATTTTCAATGTCCCTTCCAACCCAAACCATTCTGGGATTTTGTACCATTCTGTGCTATTACTAAAAGCCACTGCTGGAACTTAACAGGTTAGGGAAAGGGCAAACATTTCCCAGGATTTCTCCTGCAGCTGCTGACTTTGATCACTTTAAAGCTGCTTACACAGTCAACGCCACACCCTGCTCATGTTGAATCAGCCAGTTCCTCACCTGCAGCACGGGCAAGGAGAAAGAAACTAAAAGGAACACAAAACATGCAGTTATCAAGCCATGAAAACTGAAATCACCAAAGTTCCTGCCCAGGAGAGCTGTCCCACTCCTATCTGTGTTTGTCACCATGTCTGGGCAGTGACTCAGCCAGGGCAGAGTGAGCTCTGCTCACCAAAATCCCTGCTCAGAGGGGCTGGGGAGCAGCCAGCAGGGATCCAGAGACTGATGTTGCTGAAGGAGGTGTCTCCTTGCTCCCCTAGAGTCTCACCAGGATTGCCCAGAGCATCCATGAAGGAAGCATCCACCTGGAAAGGATCCCTCTCCTCCACACCCCTCGCGCTCACACAGCTTCCAACCTTTGCGTTTCCCCTTGGCTGCTGTGACTCAGGCTCCTGTTGGGTCTTGCAATTCCCCTCTCCCTCTGACAGCGCAGGAACTCGTGTTCCCAGCCAGCCCCAGGCCTGTCACGTTCTTAGGGGCAGGGAAGATCACTGCTGTCACCACCTGGAAGGGATTACAGCTGCTGTCTTTCAGCAGGGCTGAGGAGGAGGAGGAGGGAGCAGAGGAGACGTGAGACTCGCACAGCTGTACTTGGTGTTTTCCTGTGCTCCTCTCACTGGCTTTGGGGTGCTTGTTTTTGTTTCTTTACCAGCCAGACAAATTGCTTCTTGATGTTGCCTCGGTTTTGAAATGGGAGCTATCCAGTGAAAGATGAGGAGGAGCGTGGTGAAAATCCAAGTGCAAACCACGGAAATGAAGGAAATGTGCTTCCCAAAGCTGAAGTCTTTGCAGACGTGTGTGAGCAGACTCCTCTCACTGATGGAGAGCAATAATCCCCCTTTCCTGGTGGCTCCTTGTTGACACAGTGCCATATTTAGCTCCAGCCACTTGAAATCCCAGCTGCCTGGCAGGAAAAGGTGGTTTGTGGTTATTTCTGGACCTCAGACTCCTCCAGTAGGTTTTGCTCTGGAGGGCAGGGAGAGTTTCCAAACTGGCTGTGGATGTGCCCTGCAAGCTCCCTTTTTTTTTTTTTTTTT
>PYHW01009764.1:105219-115516 GCA_013186435.1 Turdus rufiventris | reverse complement strand
AGGAAGGAAGGAAAAGGAAAGAAAGTCTAGAGACATTTGGGGGAGAAATGTATAATGTCTGCCAGGCTGGTAAGCAGCTTTCATAGAATCATGGAATGGTTTGGGTTGAAAAGGATCTTGAAGATCATCCCATTCCACCCCCTACCATCGGCAGGGACACCTCCCACTATCCCAGGTTGCTCCAAGCCCCATCCAAACTGGCCTTGGACACTTCCAGGGATCCAGGGACAGCCACAGCTTCTCTGGGAATTCTATTCCAGGCCCTCCCCACACCCACAGGGAAGAAGAATCATTCAGGCTGGAAAATATCTTTAAGATGGAATCAGAGCCTTTAACTACAACTTAACTTTTCCAAAGTTTTCTATGAAACTCTACAAAATTTCATCCTGTTAATGAGTGGAAACACCACTGACTTCCAGGGCAGGCCCAGAAAAACCGAGCTCAGATTTATTTCTCAGTTGCATCTGTGTAGCTGCACCCTCCAGATGCATTATTTAAAAATGCAGGGAAACGGTTCTGTTTAATTATTTTGCACACAAAATAGTTGGGATGATGGGTATTGTTGCTTTAACGGCACACAAGCCCCCTGAAGGCTGCTGAAATGGTCACTGATGAGCTTGGAACTGAGTTTTACACCAGTGCAACATTAAGAGCAGTTAATTTTTTAAAAGAGTGACATCTATGTATCCACCATCCTCTTCCTCCTCCCTCCACCCCAAGCCCCGCAAAGGCCGGGTCTGGCGCTTGTGCTGATCCCTGGAGTTTGAGGCATGTTTGATTCACAGACTGCAGCATGTCTGCACCAGATGGCCCCGAGTTAATGAACACAAACTCATCACTTCTACTCACGAGGGAAATGTGCAGCTCAATCTGACTCGTACTCGACAACTAAAAATATTTGAGTATTTTTAGTGAGCATTTTACTGTTGCAAAATGGCATTTGAGGAAAGCAGTAAAAGAACACAGCCTACCCAACACATGGACTTGCACAGATGAAGAGCAGCACTGCTGCCTTTCGCCCTTCTCATCCCAGCTAACATATTCCCAAACCTTCCAACTGGGAGCAGCACAGAAGGGAAGCTGTAAGACCTGCAGAAAGGCTCCTGAGTTTGCTGAAAGCAGGATTGAGTCTGATTTTGATAGCTGGAAAGGATATGGGTCATAACCTCAGCATAAAAGAAAGGGAATGCCTGGAAAATCCCAGAATTGGGATTATTTATGCTGGTTAATGATCTGTCTGCTCGAGGTCACTGTGATCATGGAATCCTGGAATGCTGTGGGCTGGAAAGGACATTAAAGCTCATCCCATTCCATCTCTGTGCCACAGGCAGGGCACTCCCACTATCCCAGATTTCAAGATACAGCTCCACGAGAACATAAAACACACCCAAACCCCAGCTTTACACTGCCATGATATCCAAAGGATTTTTTTTCTCCAAGGAACCAAGAGATGTTTGTTAAAGGCTGGAACCCAGATTCCCCAGCCTACAATCCAAAAATGGATTAATTGTTTCCATTGGAGTCAGCGGGCACAAAGTCAGGCTGGCAAACACGTGGCAGGAGTGACATTCCCAGAATTTAAAGGAGCACTGGGTTCACTTTTACTCTAAAAGCTGTGGGGTATGCCAACAATTTAATGGAATGTGATTTCCTGATTACTCTCAAGCGTTCGATTTTACACAGAATTGTTTGGTTTGGAAAAGCCCTCAGAGATGACCGAGTCCAGCCATCCCCCAGCACTGCCAAGGCCACCTCTGACCTGTGTCCCCAAGTGCCACATCCACAGGGCTTTGAAATCCCCCCAGGGATGGGGACTCCAGCACTGCCCTGGGCAGCTGTGCCAGGGATGGACAACTTTTGCTGAATAAATTGTTCCAAATATCCAACCTAAACCTCCCCCACCACAACCTGAGGCTGTTTCCTCTTGTCCTGTCCCTTGTTCCCTGGGAGAAGAGAGTGAAGAACTCTCCCTGAGCCTCCTTTTCTCCAGGCTGAGCCCCCCAACTCCCTCAGCAGTTCCTCACCAGACTTGTTTTTCCCACAACATCATAAGATGCAATTCCTAAAAAAAAACATGGAAAACTCAGAGGCACTGCATGTTAATGTAAATATTGAAGAAGCAGTGCACAAACCCTTCAGGTGTGCAATTCCAGCTCCACAGCAGTATTCCCACAGAACACATGGATTGTTTTGATGGCCTTTTTACCTCTCTAACTACAAATTTTCCCAACAAATCCCATCTCCATTGCACACTGGTGATAAATTATCAGGGAGCAAAGTACCAATCTAACACGGGTGTCAAGCAGGATATTCCCAATGGTTGAGCTGATAAAAAAGAGAGGAAAACCAGAAGATGCTGAGAGGTCATTGTTGTCTCCTAAGGCATGGAAGAATTATCCAAGGGAAACACCCATTCATCACTAGGTGCAGGAGGAAATCCCAAACCAAGCTTTGCTTCCAGCTCTTTGTGCTGCCTTGATCAATCTCCTTCCCTTTACAGTTCTCCACTAAATTCCAAGGAATATTCACAGCTTGCCATGAAGGGATCGCCTCCCATCAGGGGATTGCACCATGCCAGGGCAGGAGATCCCATGGATCACCAGGATCATCTAGGAATCAGTGCTAGGGAGCAATCTCGCAAACTGGGCAGGATGCACAAACCCTCCTTCTCTCAGGATCTTTGTTTTCTCTTTCTCTCTCGCACACAAATCAAATAATTCTAAGTATTTTTTTTAATTTGAAGCAAAAGCAAGCACAGAAATCTTGATAACCTTGATATTTTCTAAGAAACAATTTGTTTTTTGACTCACCACACACAAAGTCTACAAAGCAGAATAGAAATATTGGAAATAAATCTGCTTTAATCAACCAAGGGAGTCAAAATTCAATTTAGAATGGACTATTGTGACTTCAGCACTCTAATAATACCTGTTGATATGCACTGTGATGCAGTGAAGCTACAACCTGGGCACGTTCTCTGTTTGGAATTCTTTCATTCTAAAGACTCAAATGGCTCTAGGAAATACTTCTTTGTCTCATTTATCTCTCCTCCAATGCAAACCTCCTGGCGTACAAGTTGTTCACTCTCCCCATCCTTCACAACTGGATATAAACATGGAATCTGAAAGGTCCTTAAGGGAGCAGGGACCATCTATCACCTTGGACAGCCCAGAGTAATAGGAGAAGGGAGGAATGGTTTTAAACTAAAAGAGGAGAGATTTAGATGGGATATTGGCAAGGAATTCCGGCTGTGAGGGTGGTGAGGCCCTGGCACAGGGTGCCCAGAGAAGCTGTGGCTGCCCCTGGATCCCTGGGAGTGTCCAAGGCCAGGTTGGATGGGGCTTGGAGCAACCTGAGACAGTGGAAAGTGTCCCTGCCCATGTCAGGGGGTGGAATGGGATGAGTTTTTAAGTCTTTTTCAACCCAAATAATTCCACAATTGTATAAAGTTACCAAAATTTCCTACGCACTGATTTCAGCTCCTCACAGATCAGGAATGCTTTGCAGTGCTGGGCTGGTGTCTCTGCTATCAGCAAAACTCAGTACATGTTTCTAAGGCAGATATCCCCCTTCACCTTCTCATTCTTTCCTTACTCACCCCACTTTTAAACACAAGCTGAGGCCAAAAAATGATATTTTAGCCTATGCCCATGCACCATTAAAAATAGGCATGCAGCACTTCCCATGCATAATTCATTCTTCCTGTATTTCCAGTCAAGACGTCTTCACTTTGCAAGTGCAAAGTGACAATTCTTGCAGATTTGGGAAATAATCCTTTACATCTGTTACAAGCTAGCAGACACCATTTGGCAAGTGTTAAAAAATACCATATAGGACCAGGACTGCGGTGTCTGTTTGGTTGTGAGCACTCATGGCCTAAAGTCTGTAGGAAAAAAATTAGATGGCTTGAATGTTCTTTCCTTCTAGCAGAGATATTCCAGTTTTCCAGCCATTTATCTCTCTTTGTGTGTTATATCCTCATTATTGCTCACTCTCTTATGTCTCAGAGAATCTCCTGAGTTGGAAGGGACCCACAAGCATCACTGAGTCCAAATCTCTGCTCAGAACGCCCCTAATCATCCCACCATGTGCCTGACAGCGTCATTCCACTGGATTTTCCTTGTTTTGCAAGTTTGGGATTTTTATTTTATTTTTTTAGTCTTTAAAGCTGACCTTTCAGCCACCTTTATTATCAACAAGCTTTGATTCCTGCTTGGGCTCTCCCGTCCTCTCCCCATCTCAATTCCTCTCTCTGCCCACGCTTTTCCATCATCCCAGCCAGTCTCTACCCCTGCCTTCACTTCCCCAGTCTCCCCAATTTAGCTCAGCTTTTAAGTCTCATTAGCCCAGCCTCTGAGCGTGAGCAGCAGCGCTGTCACAACAAAAGGAGGGAGCGCTCGCAGCCCCGCTCCGGCAGGGCGAGGAGCATCTCCCTGCATGCTAATTAACGCTGCTTTAATCACGCTGCCCCGACAGCCCGAGCCTGTGCTCGCAGTCTGCAGGCTCGCCAGGAGCTGGGGATGGGATCTGTGCGCACAGGAGTTGTTGAGATGATGGGCGAATTCACATTTTAGCCAAGTTTGCCACGGCGGTAACATCACGTCTCATTTGAGTGTTTTCTCCTACTCTACCGCTTTGCTCCCCGTGCTTCAATCTTCTCCATTTGCATTCCATCCTCTGCTGGAAGCTGCAAGAGGAGTGGTGCCATCCGCACAGCTAAATAAAGCGATACATATTTACAGTAATTTCATGAGTATAAGGCACATCGGAGTATAAGGCGCACTTCTGGGTTGGCAAATTTCTGAATTTTGTCCATATATATCAGGCGCACCAGCATATAAGGCACATTTTTTTTTTCAGCGAGGATCAGCACGCAACAAAGTAAAGAACTAGTAACAATCGCGCGATCGCGGGGTTTACTGGCTCAGCTTGTGGCGGAGCAGGCTCGGTTCGGGGTTGTTGCAGGCTCACACTTCCAGGATGGCAAATTTCTGAGCTTTGTCCATACATTGGCTGCACCTGATTATAAACCGCACTTCCGGGTTCAGACCAAAATTTTAGTAAAAAGGGTGCGGCTTATAATCATGAAATTACTGTAATTAAAAGGATGCTGACGCAGCAGCCAGGCTCACGCTCCGCCTCTGCTGCTGGCAAAGACGGGTCAGCAAAAACATCCCTGGTGCTCCAGGGACCCGATCCCGCCACCTCATCCCAAAATGCAAAGCTCCTCAAGCATCCTTTGAGGTTTCCCCTCGGAAAGAGCTCGGGACTTGCAAGCACTGCCTCGGGCATGTCTGGAGGGAGCTCGGAGCTCGAAGGGATCCAGAGAGCCCACGGAGGAATTTGCTTTTATTTGGTGTCATGCTGGCAGAACAGCAGGGGAAAAAACAAAAAAAACACACGCCCAGAGTCACAGTAGGGTGAGGTTGTGAGAAGTCACATTTAATCACGGAATGGCAGCGTGGTTTGGGGTTGAAAGGGATCGTAAAGATCATCAGGTTCCAACCATGTGCCATGGGCAGGGACACCTCCCACGGTACAAGGTGTGGAGGAAAAGAGTTCTAGGTTTATTTCAAGTTTCAGAGGTGAGACTCTAAAATATCTGATGTGGGGGTTTTTTAATGGTGGTTTTTTGGGTTTTTTTGGGGGTTTTTTTTGTTAAACAATGGAAAGGAAAAAGCCACTCTCGACCTGTCCTTTTTCAGGTTGAATTTGAGGAACGCTAGACCAGCTGGATGAAACATATTGATTTTTCCATTTGTGGTTTTGATGGGAATTTAATGGCAAAGCGCTGTAAAGGGGGGTTTGAAATTTGTCTGCAGCGTGTTCCACAGGCAAACGGTGAAAAAGGGGTTAAAAAAAACCCCAAGCACCCAAGGATTTTTTTTTCTTATCTCCCATCTCCCAGAGCTTGAAACCCCAAGCACTTTATTCATTGCCTATAGACACCACATTTTATCAGTACAGCTCAAGAAAGCTGCTGACAATTAATTTTTCATGTTTTATTTTCCTCCTTTTTATGTAATTGGAAGTGGTCAGAAGGATTTACATCAGCAACACTTCAATAAACTGAAAAACGAGGTAACACCCAAACTCTCTCCTTTAGGATTGATTTGCTTAATGTGAAACATTGGGGAAAAAAAATCTGACACTTCTGAAGCTGTTCCATAAACCCACCTTGGGTCCAAATACCCTTTATTGTTTCTAGATCAAAAAAATGTCAAGGAAAAGCCTGGAGAAAGAAGGAGTGACAGGGTGGGATGCCACATGGAGGGATCTTTTTAACAGCACATCCCACAGATTTCCTCCACTTGTTTTTAGGGAAAAATACCTGCAGGAGGCTTTGGTCGTGTCACTGTATGAACTTGCCATTGTGTGAAATGAGTTTTTAATTTAGTTCTGGCCTGGAAAGTGAGTTTTTTCCCAAACTTCTCCCACTAGCTGCAGTCCTTGTCACAGCAAGGCTCACAAGGGGAATGTGTTCTCCCAGAATTGGAGCCCAAGCTCAATTCAGACCCCAGCTAAGGGATTACACAGATCATTTAGTGACAATTCCACATATTTTGTTGTCTCACCTGGAAGTGTTTCCAGTTCGGGATGGTAGTTAAATGTTCCCTTAATCTGCAAAGCCTCAGACAAAACTGATGTGTTTCTGCATTTCCCTTGTAATATGGCAACAGAATCGTGGAATCATGGAATCATGGAATCATGGAATCATGGAATCATGGAATCACGGGATCACGGAATCATAGAATCACGGAATTATGGAATCGTGGAATCATGGAATCATGGAATCGTGGAATAATAGAATCACAGAATCATGGAATCACAGAATCATGGAATCATAGAATCACAGCATCATGGAATCATGGAATCATAGAATCATGGAATCACAGAATCATGGAATCGCAGAATCATGGAATCACGGAATCACAGAATCACGGAATCATGGAATCATGGAATCACAGAATCATGGAATCATGGAATCACGGGATCATGGAATCATAGAATCACGGAATTATGGAATCGTGGAATCATGGAATCATGGAATCATGGAATAATAGAATCACAGAATCATGGAATCACAGAATCATGGAATCATGGAATCATGGAATCACAGAATCATGGAATCACAGAATCATGGAATCATGGAATGGTTTGGGGTGGGATCCCTGAGGATCACCCCCTTCCATTCCATGGGCAGGGACACCTTCCACCATCCCAGGTTGCTCCAAGCCCTGTCCAGCCTGGCTTTGGACACTTCCAAGGGTGGAGAAGCCACAGCTTTTCTGGGAAAACATTCCAGTGCTTCCCCACCTCTGTCAGCACCAGGAGATTTGATCTTTCAGCTTCCCAATGGAAAGGGTTGTTTTGTGATAAATTTGAGAAGGATCTCAAGGAAATAAGGATATTTCCATCTGACACTGACACTCTCTTTTCTCAACTTTCCAGAAAGCTCCTGGCAAACTTCTCCAGGGAAATAATATTAATTAAACAGATCTATCAGTGGGATGCAGCATTTCTTCCTATCTCTAAGCTGTGTATAAAATAATATCATGTCCCTCCCTGCCTAATGGAGGCACATGGAAATGGAACTGCAGTGTGAGGATGAGAAAACCATCACATGGCAGACAGTCCCAGGATGAGAGTATCTGTCCCACATTTGTATTATTTTGGGAATAATAAACATTATATGTAGGAAAACACGATGCCAAAAGAAGCTTGGTCATCCCACAGAGCTTGTGACAGATGGCAATTCCAGTTCTATAATCAAAGCAATAACTAACCTTGTAGGTTAAAAAAGAATCAAAGTGCATTTGCAATCCAGTTCTCCACATCAGGGATATGCTGGAATATTCAGCAGTGTTTTCAGATACTCTGATCACCTGAATTAAATACAGCTCCTGACAGGAAAGCTCTGCTCCTGCAGCAGACACCATGGACCAATATCTAGGATTTACTTGATAACTTTTGGTAAAATGCTGCCTGAAATTTGAAAACAGGATCTGTTCAAAAGACCTAAAACCACTTTTGCATCCATACACAGACTGAATTACAGCTCTTTTTATTCTCTTTATTCAATACCTGAAAAGGCTAATTTCAGGTTTTTTTAGCTGCCTGTGATCTGTATTCCCTCTGAATTCAGTGGTGGAAATAAATTCTACATCTATCATTTATGGGTGAACTGGTTGGACTTTCTGTTTATGTTAATGTTTATAATTTGAAAAAATATTTTTAAGCTGGAAATGGTAAAATAATATAAAATTAAATAGGATGTGTGTGAGTTTGTAGAGGAGACAGTCCAGAGGAGGCCTCAGAGATGCTCCAAGGGCTGGAACCCCTCTGATCTGGAGACAGGCTGGGAGAGCTGGGAATATCCAACCTGGAGAAGGAAAGGCTCCTGGGAGAGCTTGGAGCTCTCCCTGGCCACAGAATTTGCTGATTTTCTGTACATCAAATATTTTCAGTCCATCTGACTTTGCAAATCATGGCACAAACAGCTGGGAATAGTGGGACACACCAAACATAGGGCCCAGGAAATGGAATATTGATGAATTGGCTCCCCCAATTAATCTACACATTCATAATGGCCAGGCATGGGATGGAGTACAATGGTTTAATGTAGTCATAGCTTGTTTTAAATGGGGAAAAATTGAAGAGAAATGGGTTTATAAAGCAGTAGCACTTTGTAGTGGTGGGGACACGGGTCTGGAAAACTTGTCCCACGTTATCCAGTTGAGTTTCCTGCCACTGCAAGCTCACATCTATCCTTTCATTAACTTTGCATGCTCTGCTACATAAATTGTCAGATTTCTCACCTCTTCTCTTCTGTTTGGGCAGCTGTTCCTGAACCCAGTTGCTCTAATGATTACAAAACATCTGATTTCCAATCCTAAACATAAAGATGGGCAATTTATACCCACCTGGATTTGTGCTACCATCGTTCTTCACCTTAAACAGCTTTTTCAATTCTTCCTGATATATATTTATTTTTTACTATTTCTGAAAAAAAAAAATCTCTTTCCTTGCTCAGCTTGTTTGCTAGGTAATAAATCACAGTCTTTTTGAAGTCAATAATCCCACGTTCTCTGATCACCCCATTCCTCAATTCTACACAAAATAATTTGGCCAACAGATCCCAGAATTGAAAAACTCATCTGGTCCAACTCCTGCCATGGGCAGGGGCACCTTCCACTGGACCAGGCTGCTGGAAGCCCCATCCAATGGTCCTTGTCTGCTTGGATAATTGAGAATCTCCAACCACCAGAGAAATTTATGGTTTTTCCATCAATTTACTCAGCAGGCACGATGACATCCACCTGCCTGAGGTGGGTTTTGTAGGGGTATTCCTTGATTTCCTCACAATTCAAGGAATCAGTGTAAGTCCTTCTCATTCCCCGAAGTAATTCCAGGGAATTACTTCATTCATCTTGGAAAATCGAGTGTGCTGAGTCACCCACCAGTCACTCAGGTCCAGGAGAGCAGCTGGGCTCACAGAGCAGCCAGACCCTGCTGCTCCCAAGGGTCTGGTCCTGCTGGAACTTTCTCTTGGGAGCTACCCCCTTGTCACCCCCAGACCTCTCTGAGCTTTGGAGCTCCTGAGACAAGACTAAAACCACGGCAGTGCCACCCCAACAGCTGAGGAGTGTGCCCAGGGCAGGGCATCACCTGAGCCTGGCTAGGCCAGGCTTAACACACCATGGTCAGCCTGGCTTCCAGCTGGATGTGTAACAGAGAATAAAACAGCCCAAACTGGGGTCCAACAACCATAGTTTACCCTATAACCCAGTTCTGGATGACTCCAGCAGAGAGATCTGCTGCTCAACTGGTTGGATTCAGCCCAAATTCAGATTCTCTTGTATGTCCATCCACTGCCCCAGCAGCTCACAGGACTTGTCCAGATCCTTTCACCCTACACAGCGCCACACAAATGGCACAGACACCCTAAAGAGTCACACACTGCACCAGGTGCTGCATCAGGCAACCAGATTTCCCTTCTACCATCCCCTACACAATTCCCAAGCCATCAGACAGTTGTGTTCAAGTTTTTGAAACTGGAGTAGCTCATCCAGGGTGGGAGCACAGGCACATACTGGGCTTTTGTAGAGGAAAAAGGTTTGGGAGTTCTACTTCACCCACTAACCCAACCCAAAGAGGGGAGATGGCAGGAGAAAGAAGAATGTGAACAGCCATGGAGAAAGGAAAAAAAAAAAAAAGCCATCAGGAAGGTGAGAACCATGATGGAGCTGCTGGAGAAACTCCAGAGGAGGCACCAGAGATGTTCCAAGGGCTGGAG
>PYHW01009764.1:62611-75746 GCA_013186435.1 Turdus rufiventris | reverse complement strand
GTGATTAGAGGGAGGGGATTGTCTCAGAATCACACAATCCTGGAATGGTTTGGAAGAGACCTTAAAGATCACTTCATTCCAGCCCCCTGCCATAGGGAGGGATTTGTCTCAATGCAGAGCTCCAGGTTTTGCAGGGATGGTGCAGATGAATTATCCTGAACACAGCCCTGAGGGAGGGGGCTGGAAAGGGAGGCTCATAAATCAACAGCATGGGCCACTGCACTCGACAGATTCACAGGATTCCTTCTCCTGACTGGAATCAAGCCCCTCTTTTAAAATGATGGATTATCCTGTCTGAAAGACTCGAGAAATACTCCAATGTTTAATTACACTGAGGGATGTGAAGCTCCTTCATTCCACACTGGAACTTTCCAAACTTCGGCTCCCAGCTACTGGAGCTTGTTCCAGTTTGTTAGGGTCAAGTGCTCGACTTGGACCTGCAAGGATGACTCGATCATGCAATCACAGAATATCCTGAGCATCACCGATCCAATTCTTGGGGTCTCCCAGGACACCCCAACAATCCCACCTTGTCCCTGAGAACATTGTCCAAACCCTCCTGGATTTCTGGCAGCCCTAAGGGATGTGACCACTCCCTGGGGAGCTGTCCCAGTGCCTGACACCCTCTAAAAAAAAACATTTTCCTGATATCCAACCCAATCCTCCCTGACATGGTGCTCTCTCTCTTTAATGTGTCCATTCCCACCTCTGGGACAGTTTTCTGGGCTCTATATCCTTTTTATTCTCCCTCTTCAAATCCCCACCAATATTTCCACAGATCCCTAGCATGGCAACAGAGGAGCTGCACAAAATTCAGATTTCCTGGGCCTGCAGACAGAAAATTCCTGACTCAAGCCCTTTCCATACAGGCAGAAGTTGCAATAACCACTTTGGGCTCAGTGGAAGACACTTATCCACAATAATCCCTGGATCCCTCTTTGAGTTTCTCTTTCCCAGGATGGCATCACATTTTGGAGGTATCATCTGCAATTTTTTTGTTCCCAGATGCGGTAACAAGTGGCATAATTACGATGGCTGTTCAAATATTGAAATGAATTCCTTGTGTGCAGCGTTTCAGGGAAATGGGAGAAGGGATTGAGGTTTATTGGAACTCCATAAACATGCAAAATGTTTTCTTGCACACAGTTTCCCATTCCTGTTTGCACAGATGTGGCTCGTGTCAGCACAAAAGCTCTGCCAAGAAGGATAAATTAAATCCAAAGCTTTGGATAAAGGCAGATAGGTGGAATGATCCACTGGTGCCTCTGCACAACATCTCTAAGCCCTTTTTTGCTCCCTTTTTCTAATCGCAAAATATACTCACTACCGTTGAAAAAAATGTAAAATCCCAGGTTGTGATGAAGGATAAAATAAAATAAAATAGAAATGAAATAAAATAAAGTAAAATAAAATAGAATAAAAGAAAAGAAAAGAAAAGAAAAGAAAAGAAAAGAAAAGAAAAGAAAAGAAAAGAAAAGAAAAGAAAAATTTAAAAATAAGGTAAAGTAAAATAGAACATAAAATAAAATTAAATTAAAAAATAAAATAAAGCAAAATAAACCAAAATAAAATCACATTTTGAAAATAAGGTAGAATAGAATAGAAATAGAAATAGAAATAGAAATAGAAATAGAATAGAATAGAATAGAATAGAATAGAATAGAATAGAATAGAATAGAATAGAATANAATAGAATAGAATAGAATAGAATAGAATAGAATAGAATAGAATAGAATAGAATAGAATAATGGACATTTTGAAGAGGCAAAGAAATCCGCTCTAATTGAAGAGACAAAAGAAATTACAGAATAAATTGTCATAATCAAAGTTGAAGAGAATTTTCCATTGTCTCCCGTGCCACTCTGTGGGAATTTTCCCAGCCCAGGCAGCTGGGAGGGAGGAGGGGCACTCCGAGCTCCTGTGCTCCCATTCTCCCTCTCTTTCTCTGTCAATAAATGTCTGCAATCATATTCCTGAGCTCCAGTGTGATTTCAAGGTTCATCTCTTCCATGCAGCTCAAACACTAATTATCCCAGCTGTAATTAGTAAGATAATTAAATACTGGCTCGCTCATCACTCTACCTTGTGTCGGGTCGTGGTTCTCCCAGAAGACCTTGAGCAGTTGCTCGAAGCTGATGGTTTGTGGCTCAAACACCACCCTCACAGCCTCGGTGTGCCCAGTTCTGCCTGCAAATTCAAAATAAAATCCGATTTTAGCGGTGACAATTAGCCAGGGCGCGCTCAGGGGTTTGGCTCTGCCATCCCATGCACAGTCCTTGGGTTTTGTTTCATGTTTTCCTCAAAATGCTTTGATTTCGCGAAGGTTTTTTGCACAATGTTTTATTGATGTCAGCTCTGTTAAATCTGTGAAATAAACTGTGCAGAGAGATGAGAGGACAGTGGTGTTATTACAGCAGTTTGTTAGCTTAAAGGAGAAAAAATTAATAATTCCAACAACTAGCAAAATATTTTAATTATTGTAAATAGAGCATTAAAACTTCCGTGCCTAAGTTGTCTTGACTGGGTTTTGTTGCCATGGAGATATGGGTAATATAATTGATTATGAAATAATTATTGTATTATAAAATATCAATAATATCGATGATGATGATAATAAAAACAAATGTCAAGGGTGTGTTTACACAAGATCACACAAATAATTCCAAACTGTTTCACAATATCCAGCAGGCTCAGAAGTGTCAAAGAAATCCTGGCTGAACTTTAAATGTTTTAAGTAATACAAGGAAGATTAGCTGATGTTACAGCGCTTTAAAAACCCTTATTCCTATTTTTCAGTTACACTTTGGATAGAATTCTTTCATTTCTGATGTGTTTATGACTCACAATATTATTGAAAGATCCAAATTCTTATTCCTATTTTTCAGTTACACTTTGGACGGAATTCTTTCATTTCTGATGTGTTTATGACTCACAATATTATTGAAAAATCTAAATTCTGAAGGATCTGGCTGCATAATTCACTTAAATTTTGATTAATAGCAATATTGAGTGCTCAGACTTCTCAGGTGAGAGTCTGCTGCACAAAGTGCATTTTATGTTTTATATATGTTATATATTTTATAAGTAGAAAATTAGACTTTTTTGTTGTTATTACCTATTCATGGTAATATAATGGGAAATAAAAATCCTGTCCTTTAATTAAATCATAAGAAGAAAATATCTACAACATAAACTGGATCTGCCTTTTGGTGGGGACATATTAAACTCTTTGATCACATTAGGGAGGTTTTCATTTAATTTACATCAGCACAAACTCCAGATTTTTTCCACTGGTTTCAAAAGAATCAAGGAATTCCATGCAAGGTGAATCTGTCCCAGTGATGGCTCCTGAATGAGCTGTCACCAAAGCAGAAAAATCAGATTCTGTGAGTAACTATGAAGGGCTCAGTAGAGACATGAGGAGAAATTCGAATATTAAAAGAAATAGAGAGAAATAAAAAGGATGCTGGGAAATTTTAAAGAGCAACGATGGGACAAAGTGTGACAGCATTTTATCATTAATGGAAAGAAAACCTAAATGAGGCACAGAGCTGATAAAAGGGATTTGTAAGACTGGGATTAAATTTAGTCTGGAACGCAGAGGAGTAAAGGAGGACGCATCTGGGATATCTGTAATCTGGATTTGATAAAATCGAATTGCTCCCTATCTCAGTGTGGTCAGTGAGATAAAAAGAGAATATCCAGGTTTCCTGCAGGATGTCCCCAGCTCTGACCCAACTCCTCTCTGCCTTCTGCACTCCAGGGAAGCACCTCATTACCTGAAGCCAAATTCAGATAGTGGGAAGCAGAATAAAAATTCAAGTTAAAGATAATTAGTTTAATAATGAAGTGAAATGGTCTTCAGCAAGAACTGACCAGCTTAGGAGAGGGATGGGATTTATTCCAGATTTTGTGGTTGGATGTTTGCAGAAAGATTTTTAAGGAAAGGGTGATAAAGCACTGGAATGGTGTGTCCAGGGAGGTGGTGGGGTCACCATCCCTGGATGTGTTTAAAAAAAATTGGGATGTGGCACTCAGTGCCATGCTCTAGCTGAGGTGTTAGGGCATGGGCTGGACTCTGATCTTGAAGGTCTCTTCCAGCCCAGTGATTCTGTGAATTCTGTGTGCGATTGTACAACTAAAATGAGATTAAAGAGTGGCTTCTGACTTCGGTATTTCTCAGTTTTTGTAAGCCTACATGAAGCTTATGAAATGTTTTTATCACTCAGGAGCAAATTACTTGTTTAAGATGAACGGGTTTAGATCACAGGGAAGTTTCCTAAAGGACTTAAAAACAACAGAGGCTTTACCTTTCCTCCTGACTGAAGCAGCAATTACACCTTGTCAACACTGCCTGCTCTTGCTAATCCAGCAGTTCAAAGGATCAGCCTCCTTTTTTTCCCAGAATAAGGAAATAATGGTGCTTCTCTGAGAACTATAGCCTGACCTCATGAAAAATATCCTCAGATGTGTGGCTAAGAGACTGTTAGAATAGATTTAAAATCAATATTCACCCTGAGGGGAAAAGAAAGGAAGTAATGCTGCTGGTCCTACCAGATTCACCTCTCATTTTCCTCAAAGCCTTTCCACAATACAGTGGATTTTCTTTCTGCTGTGGCTATTCCTAATAACGATCTTGGCATTGGTGACTTTTTGCATTAGGCTTGAGTCTGTGAAAGCAGAATAATTTCATTTTGTTTGTGTCTCACACACTTGGTAAATCCAATGGCAAAAGACCAGAGCATCAACCCAGCTCATTGCTCCTCTGTATGGTGAAAAAAAAACAAACAACTGAAATATTTCTAATCAAACCTTTCTTTGGAAGAGCCCTTAAAATGGAGAGGCAGCAATCAAAGGGAAACAATAACCCACTTGTTCTCCAAAAACCCACGTGTCTTTAACGAGGAATTCAACAGCCTGACACTGAGGGGCTGCAAGGATTTCAAATGATCAGTGGGAGATGTGATTCTCTCAGTGACATCCAGCTCTTCACCTCAGTGCCTCCTTCAGAATTCCTCCTGAAATGTCCATTTATATTGTCACAAAGTTACAGAGCCCTCAGTTCACCCACTGCTTTTAATTGGCAGACCTTTAATATCCCACAGCAAAACTTCGAACAATTTCTAGAGCCTTCAACGTCTGGATCGAGTTTTTAAAACAATTTATGGAATTATAAATGTAATTCCATGTGCTGCTCAGTGTACAAACAGAAACTCTTCCTTTATGGGAGCCATTCTCAGATTTGAGTGTACAAACAGAAACTCTTCCTTTATGGGAACTATTCTAGATTTGAGTGTACAAACAGAAACTCTTCCTTTATGGGAGCCATTCTCAGATTTCCAGTGCTGGTGCTCGGTTCCTTCAGCTCTGGAAGGGCTTGGACCATGGAAGACCCTCCCTGCAGATGGAAGGACTTTATTCCACCGAGCAGGGAGGGCTGAGTGCCAAGAGCAGATTGTCTGTTTATACTGGATCCATTTCCCACTTAGAAAACACAGCCTCCCCCAAGGATTAACTCCTTCAGTGGGGATTCCAACCCTGGCAAAAAGCAGGAGAAAAAGACATCTGAGCAACACCTTTTGAATTCCTTTTCTTCCGAAGAGCTTTTAGACTCTCACCTTCTTAATCATGTCCCAGGTGAGTGCCCAAGCTGAGGGATTAGTGATGAGAACCGATTCTTTTTAATTGGCTGGATCCAGGGAGTGTTTAATTATCTCTGGCAAAGTGGAGAAGCTTCCTAGGGCTGGCTGGAGAGCTCCTCACCTGGGAGTCTCCGTGGCTTTCACCTCCACCTGGCCCTGCCTCAGCTGAATTAAATTCCACAGTGTAAAAAATTCCAAAACTACTCCCTCCTGCCTCGATTCTGCAGTAAAAAAAAAGCTCTTCTGAGGAATAAGATCCTGACTCCAATAAATCAGAGAATGCCACAGTGGTTTGGGTTGGAAGGGAGCACAAAGATGTTTTGTTCCAGTTATTTGTACTCAGGCCTATTTACCAGCTCTTCATCACAAGAATGGCCCCGAGTTTGAGGAACAACTTATCCATTACAGCTCCTGCTCCAGTGTATTCCATAAAGAGCAGATAATGACTTCTCACACGTTTTCAAAGAGTTCTCAGAAAATAATTCCCTCTTCTCTCAACTCTTCCAGGAATCCCTGAACTGCCCCTGTCACAGAACCTCTTTGGGATCCCAGAATGGTTTGGGTTGGGAATGACCTTAAAAATCATCCATGGCAGGGACACCTTCCACTATTCCAGATTTTTCCAAGCTCCATCCAACTTGGCCTTGGACACTTCCAGGGATCCAGGGGCAGCCACAGCTTCTCTGGGAAGCCTCTGCCAAGGCCATGATGCCAATGTGGAATGTAAAGAAATACAACCAAACTTCAGCACCCCCTGATTTGGGTGTTAAACCAAACTCTAGTATTCAAAATCACGGCCCAAGTTGAAAACACAAAACCAAAAAAAAAAAAAACAGCCATCATGGGAAGGTCTTTGGAGCATCTCTTTCTCCAAACCAGCCTGGGAAATTTTATTAAGTCATGGTTATTGTAAAATAACCAAAATTTCCAGTGCCTTCCTATTCATTAAATAAACAAACCAAAGGTTCAGCACTAAAATACTGAGATCCCACATTTTGGGTGTCCTCTTCCCTTTACATTTTTTACCTTCAAATCAATGAGGATGAGAAGAAAGGAAATAATCCCAGATTCACAGATTTTTAAGAAGGGTCCATTAAAATATTTTAATTTCAATTCCTGTCCAACACTGAAAGAATTTAATGGAACAGACCCTTACTTTGTACTTCTACACTGGCACTAACGTGGCTAATTTATTTTACCTCCTTCTTTATATTTTAAAGTACTTTAATGACTTTACCAGCACTGAACTAGGAGATAATGCTTGGTTTATTAACCACTGTGAATTTCTGCTTTAGAAAATAACATTCTTTAACTTCTCAGTGTGATCCACACTCTTTTTTTATCCAGTTTTATCAAAACATGTCAATCCTCTCCAGCAAGAAGCCAATTTATCACTATGGGCCGGCCAATCCTGCAGTTCTAAATCAAATAAATTGTCCATAAATTCTAGAAACTTCCAGAAACTTCTGCCTGGACCACAGAAAATCAAGTATTTTCTAATGCCTCCAGAAAGCAGCTCATACAGCAGCTACAGTGTGGTGCCTCTGAAGAGAAAATGTTATTAAATTTTATTTATTTGGTTTATTAGAGGACAGGCGAATCACCCAATAAATGAAAATTCATAAAGATAAGAAAATTTGCTGCTAAAACAAAGAACTGCTATTTCTGGTGCCTTCAAGAATCACTTAATTTTTTATCCCTTAAAAACAAAACTAAGAGAATAAAATTGCCAGTAAAAAACGGGGTTGAACATGCTGTTATTGTTATTTTTTTCACAGAATTGCTCATATTTTTCAGTAAACTACTTGAATGAAATTTAAAAAGATTGGTAGTTTTCACAAAAAATATTGTTTTGTTTTTTTTTTTAATCTGCCAAACAAAAGCACTAAGTGAACCTGCTTCTTATTTGCAAGTATTTAAAATTTCTGAGGCAGAGTTGTAAAATTTTTCACTGTGGTTTGCTCAAATCCTGTCTGTTCTTTAGTAGAAAAATGGGTTTGACAAACAGAGTATTGATTGGTTTTGCTGAACAGAATATCTGGAAGCGAGACCACTGCTAGAAACCCTTTCTATTTGTGAAATGGCTGCACATTGAACAGCCAATAAAAGGGGGAAAATAAATTCTCTAAACCTGTAGGAACAAAAGGAGATGGCAAAACTTTCCTTGTTCACTGTACTTATTACAGGTTATATTTTTATAGGCTGAATGTCCACACTACAAGCCCTTAAAAAAAGATTATTTTAGACTCCCTCTGGTCTGGTCCTGTGGGCCAGGTGCAGTTCTCAGTTGGAATGTGCTCCTAGAAAAGATATTCTGGTTTAATTTCAGCTATGTGAAGGAAAAATGTCGAAGGTGGGCTTATAATTAACAGCATGATCCTATGGAACGCAGGTCTTGTCAGCCAAACTCCATCTCATCCTCCCCTGAAATTACAAATCTGGTTGTAATAAATGTGCAATGTAATAGCATGGATGGAACTTAGGCTTTATTAATGCATTTGACTTATTACTTCATGACTGATTAAAAAATTAACACTCCCCCATATCGATAGTGCACGTGTTAAGTGGATTAAGAATTGTCTAAATGACATCTGTAAAAAAAAAAAAAAATTGTCCAAAGGGAACAAGGCTTGAATGGCAGCATTTTTATCTGTCCTCTGCAGAAACTGCTACAGAGCCTGTTGCTCTTAAAGCCCTTCATCAGGAATTTGAAAGAAATATAAAGTCTCAATTTATAAACTCTGTGGATAGCTCAGATGAGGAGCTGATGGGATGGTCTCACAAAGCCATTTCTTGCTGTGCTGGGGCCACTCAATCAAAAATGTACTGAAGAAGTCAGAGGTTAAAATTATCCTGAAGGGGAAAAGTGACACACACGGTACCTGCAAATGGGGAACAACTTTTGAGGTAAGGATAAGGGTGGAAAAAACCAGGGAATTTCACTGCAATAAAAGGAAATAGGGACTGAACTGGGGTGTCAAAGAGAAAAGGGGTTGTAAGAACAGCTCTGGTGAGATCAACCCTGGCACTAATAAATCCTGAAAAGTCGTTTCAGTGACAGCCACCAAGTGCCAGATGAGTTTATCCTTTCCAAATGAAACCCCTTTTTGACACAAGGAGATGAGCATGGCCTCAGGAAGGGGATGCAAAAGAGAAAGGAATGGAAAGGCAGACCAAGAGTCAGAGGTAGGGATGGAAACATGGAAATTCCAAATGGAAAACAGCTTTTGCATATGGACTTTGAAAATGCTCCCTGCTCAGTTATACCGCTGGATCTTGGGCTGCCCCTCTAAACCCATAAAGCACCTCTCCATTTCCTGACATTTTCAAACCTAATCAGGTTTCCTTCTTGGAGAGACACTTCAGTCAAATATCAGCTAAACGTAAAGGAAAAAGTGAGAGGTCTTGATAAAACAGTAACACGATGAAACATAATGATCTATAATATAAAAACATCCGATTAAATTATGCAGGGAGCCCTTACCAGCCTTAAAGGCTGGGAATATGTGAGTGAATTTTCCCTTTTTCCTTTGTTCATTTGGCTTTAATGAAGATTTTTCTAGGCCAAACTCATCCCTGCAAAGAGTTGGGATTTTCGAGTTATCTTCTTTTCATCATGGTTGATGAGGAAGACTGACTCAACTGCAAGTTCTACATAATTTTTATATAGTGAAGTTGAAATCTTTTAGCAATGGAGTTGGGAACAGAAAAAAAAAATCCATAAATTCTCGTTTAAAGCCCAAAATTAACCCTTAACACACAATGACAAATGCAATGGATGGAGCCTTCACATTCCAATAAATTGCAATAAATTGGGTTATGCAAAGGCACTGCCTGGAAGTTGGATGGAGCTTGGAGCCCAGAGAAGTTGTGGCTGTCCCTGGATCCCTGAAAGTGTCCAAGGCCAGGCTGGATGGGTTTGGATCAACCTGGGATACTGGAAAGGTGGGAGAGGATGAAGTTTAAGGTCCCTTTCAACCCAAACCATTCAGTGATTTCCTACTTAAAATTAGCATTTTACAGGAAAGATTTAGCGACCAACAATTTCAGATTCTGTGTTTGGGCAGAATTCAGACTTGAACTGCTCATCTTAGGTTCCTGTTGGATATTTTGGGCTGAAGAAGTTGTTTCCTCAGGGGAAATCATGGAATCACAGAATGGTTTGGGTGGGAAGGGACCTTAAAGCTCATCCAATTCCATCCCCTGCTGTGGCAGGGACACCTTCCACTATCCCAGGTTCATCCAAACCCATCCAGCCTGGCCTTGGACACTTCCCGGGATCCAGGGGCAGCCACAGCTTCTCTGGGAATTCTATTCCAGGGCCTCCCCACCTTCCCAGGGAACAATTCCTTCCCAATATCCCATCTAACCCTGCCCTTCCCAATATCCCATCTGACCCTTCCTCAGTCGCCCGAATATTGAGTTTTACCCATTTCCTTCAACTGTGACTCATTCTGAAGAAGGCAAATGGAAAACAAGAATTCCCCTCTGGCTGGAAAGGGTGTGATATCCCAGGACACAGCAGGAGCAGAAAACCCATATCTTCAGAAAATAATTGTAAGAGGTGATTTATTGCCAAAAATGGATGCAACATCCCAAACCAAAGCAATACTGGGGGTCTGCTCTGCTACAGAAAAAAAGCCTAGATTTAAAAGTTAATAATAAATATATAAACAACATACCTGGATTTAGCAACCCAGCTTCAATCTATAAAGGGAATTGTTGTAGTGTCAATATAAACTGAAAACATGATATTTTTTTTCCTTCAAAGTTTACAGCTGCAAAGCCTCTGTGCCACTGTAGTGCAACAGGAAGAATTTCCTTAAATAAATGGGTATAATGGAGAGCAAAGGATAATAGGAATGGCAGGAATATGTCATGCACTTAGAAGAGCTTTGAAAAGGGATAAATGGAAGTAAATATCATACCTGGGGACATCTATTAATAGCAAGCTGGAGAGTTGGAAAATATTAACTAATCTGGAATTTAAACAGCAAGAAATGAGAGTGAGATATTCTAATATTTAATATTTGCTATTAGAATTACAAAAATTGTGGTTGTCTCCTTGTCTCTCTAGGGTGAATCCAGTAAGAGATTACTGGGTAAGAGATGCTCAGAGGAGACCTCTGAATAAAAAGTTTGGTTTCTGAAATGTGACAGTTCTGACTCTTTCTGAAGCTGGAAACCACCAAAGAGCTTAGAAAAAAAAAATGTGCAGACCTTAATACCTGAGAACTGCAGACCAGAATGTCAAAAACAAAGAGGATACATTTCTGTATTTGTGCTCTGAACGCTTCCCCTTCATAGGTGATTTTTATTAAACGACTCTGATGTTTCTGTTACAAATATAAATAAGATTGGGATCATTTATTTCCCTCCTGATTTCCCCAAAACAAATCTGCAAAAAGCAGTAGAAGCAACCTGGTTTCACCAGAGAGCATCAAAGTGCAAAGAGAAGGCAACAGAGCAAAGTTTGTCATGACAAACAGACCCTCAGAAGGCAAAAAGGGAGCTGAGGTAAAAATTCAGTATTAATTTGTACTAGACAAATACTTCTAAGTCCACCAAAATTAATAAAAGAATTCTAGAAAGTTCTAAAAATGCCCAAGCAACTATTTGCTGAAAAAGTTCTTAGCAGAAACTATTAAAAAGATTCAAAAGATAAATTTTTGACAATTTATATATCTAGAACAGCTATAAGACATATAATTAATTACAATTGTATTTAATAATTTCATTTATAATACTTTCCCTCAAAGAACTTTTGAAATCCTGCTTTTTCTTTTAATTATAAATTGCAGCCATAGCCCCTCTCAAGTGATATTCCTGCAAGGTTGCTGAAGAAGGAGGCAAAAGATTTGCCCAGCAGAGATATTAAAAATTTTAGTAGAGATATTAAAAATTGAAGTAAGGTCAGAAACTGAGAAATCAGGAATCTGAAGTCTTGAGTGCATGGTACAAATATCTGCAAAGAGCAACAAAAGAGAGTTCAAATAACAAAAGGTGACAAAATTGGTTGTGTGGTTGATAAAAAGACATTTAAACCCCTGAAAACTCTGTTAAATCAAGAGTTTGGAGGCAGAAAATCATCCTGGGAATTCCTTTTCACTTCAGCTCCTTGACTGGAACTTTATTTTTCCCAACCACCCTCACAAAGGGCCCTGAGGGAGAAGAATTTTTCTCCATGCCTGCCATCATCAGAGGTTCTATTCCAGAATATCCCATTTCTGAGAGTGGAGAAAGGAATTCCTCATCCCTGGAATCTGAGCACAAATCCCCACTTAGTGATGAGAAGAATTTTCTTGCAGCCCTGTGAAAAACTCACTCCACAAAGCCCATCAGCCACAGAACCAGATCAAACACCACAGCTGCACGACCCAGGTCTGAAACCAGGTCTAAAAAACAAAGAGGAGTAGATCAATCATTGGCCTTGAATAAATCTTTACAGATATTTCTCCTCTTTTTTTGTGGCCAACCTTTTAGACGTTATTAATTCTCTATTTTAATGAATGGCTCCACCAAAGCTTAACCTCAAGAAGTCACGTAAAATGAATTATTATGATGATTAATTATGCTGGGATAAGCCAGTAAGAGCAGCCTTTATTTCAGCCACTAATACAATTAATTAAAATTAATTCCAGTAAACAGTGCAGTGCTACTCACACAAAACAAAAAGTACTTTTGCTTTTTTACTTCTGCTAAAATGTAAATATCATCATTCACATTAGACCAGTAAAAGCATTTACCTCCAGTTTAAACCTAATGAACATTCATTGGTTTTGATTATCCATTATTTCTGTTCAACCAGACCCAAATCAAGAGTTTTCAACTACAGGTCACTTGCATCCTTTTTTTATTCCCATGTAAAGGAAATTATTTCAGCAAAGCAAAGAAGGGATTTTTAATTCAAGTGAAACCATTGACATTCATTCATCCAAAAAGGAATGACCAATTTGCATGACCAAGATTATTCAGAAGACAATGAGAAAAAAAACCTACTGTTAATTTCTTTTTAAAAAAACAAAACTCAGGGAATTAATACATGGAAATAATGTGGATCACTGCGCTCTCATCTATGGATTTGTACATCCTTAATTACTTGGAGGACTGTTATAATTTGGGAACACCTCTGGCAAAAGGAGGGCCACAAACTTCCCTTCTCCCAGCTACCATTCCTTGGAGGTTTTTTTTTTCTCGGATTGAAGTGAGTTCTGGTTTTGCTGCACTGGAAGATCCTGTGGGCCAAAAGCTGAGGTTACATAAATCCATCCCGGAATAAAACCTTTGTAACACTGAGGGAGAAATGCTTGACATTATTTCTCTTCTTAGGGTATCTGGAATCATAGAAGGGTTTGGGTTGGAAGGGAGAATAAAAATTATCCAGTTCCAGCCCCTGCCATGGCAGGGACACCTCCCACCATCCCAGGTTGTTCCAAACCCATCCAGCCTGGCCTCGGACACTTCCAGGGATCCAGGGGCAGCCACAGCTTCTC
>PYHW01009764.1:25949-38099 GCA_013186435.1 Turdus rufiventris | reverse complement strand
TGGATGGGGTTTGGAACAACCTGGGACAATGGAAGGTGTCCCTGCCATGGCAGGGGATGGAATTGGATGAGCTTTAAGGTCCCTTCCCACCCCAACCATTCTGTGAGTCCATGATCTCCCTGTTTGGATAATCAGATAAAAATGTCCAGGGAACCCAGGAGAACATCCAGCACATCCAGTTTACACACAGTGGATGTTCACCTGGCTACCATAATTGTTCTTGACCTTTATCACTCCACAGCACCAATAACACAGCAGCAGATTCCCAAAAGATTAACTTCTGTTCTCTAGAGGGAACTACTCCCATCAGTCCCTTTGGCTTCACTCTGATTGTGGACACAAATCCAGGAGCAAACTGGATCTCAAATCCCGTGGGAAGTGAGTGGATACAGCTTTGTTGAATGCTTTGATACTCTCCATGCACTTACACAACTCTTATTAAGGGCTTGAAAATCTAAAATGATCAAAGCCATGTCCTGAAGACAAAAATACTGTGTGAAACTACCCCAGAGCCTTTGTTCTGAATTTTTTTCATGTTCTTGTCGAGGATCTGGAAAGAACTCCAGAGCCAGATTGAAATGCAATCTCCTCTTTTGCACAGCACTGAGACACGTTAGGGTGCTTTGGCAGCCATCTGGATCCATCCAGGATTAATGTTATCAATCAGGATTTTAAACAAAATTGGACTATTGATACCCTCAGGGGTTTCACATCCAGCAGCCCCTGAATATCTGAGCAATCACAGAATATTTGAGATCACTGGGAAATAATCAGCTAAGAAATGGTTGGGAGGAATAGAGGGGGGAAAAATTGGTGAAACGGAGAACAAGTTGAGCTGAAAGGAATAAAACTGCTGATGACAGATGGCATTAAGAGGATGATCTTCCTCAATGAGCGTTGGCTCTAATGCTCCAACAGGGTTGATAAATATGTTGAACAGCTTGCCTGGGGCAAGTCAAACAAAGCCCTGGGCAAGAAATTTAAAATGCAGTTTGCCTAACAGAGCAACTAAAGAGGAATTTCTTGGCTCACCGTTTTGCCAAGATGTGTGCTGTTCACACTGCATGAATTCCCAGTGAAACTGTTGGGTTTGCTTCTTTTTTTATTTTTTTTTTTTTTGTTCCATAGGAGAAGCAGAAGCCTCATGTTCATTCAAATTAACAAATGCCCAGGAAATTGGTTCCTGCCTGTGGCTGCTGACGTTGGACGCGGGCGTGGGCACGTGTTTGTGTAGGGATGGATGTTTGGATAAAAGCTGCACAACAGATTATTGCAAAAGGAAAAGCAGATTATCATCAGAGGGAAAGGAATATTTCACTGTCAAGAGAAAAACTGCCATGTTTTCAGCACGGGAAATGTGTCAGAAGGATGACTTTGAAAAAAAAAAAAAAAAAAAACCTTGAAGACAACAGCACTCAAACTGGGAAAAGCAATGGGGAGATACAGAAAACGACTGTAAATGTGTTTATCAAACCCATCCTAAAGCATGTTACAAGTTATAAATAATACAAACTCAACAGGATTCAAACAAAGCTGAAGCCAATATCCAGAATGTTAATAAGGCACAAAGCACAGTTGCTCTGAACTTTCCAGGCAGAACACAAGAGGTTTCACATATTCCCATTTCAATGCAATTTTGAGCTTAACCAGCAGAGAGCAGGGACAGACCCAAGTCAGCGAATCCCAGCACTTCCCAAGGTGGCCTTAATCACTGCCTCCATATCCTTTCCCACCCCAAAAGCAGGAATATTTAAACCATTTTTGTCCTGAAAATCAACACTGATTGCTGGTGACTCCACACAATAAAAATGCCATCGTCAAAATTCTCTGTTGGAAAACTTGCCTCAAATTCCCAGGAACTGGAAGATACAGCCCAGCCAAAAAATCATTTCTGGTGACCTGAAAGATTCTCATCACACACTGGAAGGAGAACATGGAAAAGCAGCAGAGGCCAAACTTTGTGACCTTTGAGAGCTGGCCCAGAACGTCCCATGACACTTCCCCAAAGGAGAACAATGGTGCACCTCAATTTCCACCCAGGAGCAGCACCTGGACCCTCACTATGGATCAGAATTCTCAGAATCTCAATAATCCACTTTTCAGGAAGAGAAGTAGAACCTGTGAGAGTGAAGAAAGCCAAGAACCTTTCTGTTCTTCCCTCTCTTTTTCCTTAATCTGGGGATACAGACTTTTTTCCAAATCACTGCAAATAATCAAGCCTTATATAAATTATAATATATTAAATATTAATTAAATACTCCACAACTGAGGTATGAGTGGTATCAAAGCAAAACAAAGAATCCTTTTTGGAAAAATACCAAAGGATCCCAACTACAGGTCTTTGCTAAAAATCTTTTTCATGTCTTGCCTGTGACTTTCAAAGATTGGTCTCAATGATCTGAGAGGTCTTTTCCAATCTTAATGATTCTGATTCTGTGTCTATTGAGTAAGACAAACACCACTTGAAAAAACTCTGTATTTTCAAACTTCTTCCTTCCCATATTTTGCTTAGTTTTTATTCCTCAGTAAAACTTGGGAGGAATAAAGGGAATGGGCACGGCCCCAAGGCTGCCAGAGCTCCAGGAGTGTTTGGACAATGCTCTCAGGGATGCACAGGGGGGATTTTTGGGGTGTCTGTGCCAGGCCATGAGTTCAGTCAATGATCCTGGTGGGTCTTTTCCAGCTCAGGATATTTCATGATTCTCTGAAGATCAGGCATGTGAGAATAGGAATCAGAAATATCTAACAATAAACAGAGAATTCATCCAAAAACCAGTTCAATGTCTTACTCCTGAAGATTTCCATCCTAAAAAATGTATTTGGTCATTGATCATGGAAACATCACAGAATGGTTTGGGTTGGAAGGGACCTTAAAGTTGATCTCATTCCATCCCCTTCCACTATAACAGGTCGAGGTCCTGATTAGTCCATTCATTAAATCAAGTTTAATTCATGAAAGTGAACTAAAATGTGTCTACTTGGCTCTGTATAAATTATCAATCCCATTATATTTAGACCAATGGAGAACTGGGAAAAACAAGATGAGCAGAAGGCTTTGGGAATTCAAGGCTGAACTCAGACTCAAATATTTTAATATTTTCTCTCTGAAGCTGATTTCCATCATTAGTGGTATTGCTATTTACACACCCCCAGCACGTAAAGCCTTTGCCACAGATTTGAATTCCACTGTGCTGGGTTCTGGGTACAAACACAGAACAAAACAGCAACATCCCCAAAAGTTGACTCTTTCTATTTACAGGGTCATTCATATTGCTACGTTCCATAAACATCAAAGCAAACTGTCACAAACTGTAAAATTCAGGAAGGGGAAACCAATAAACACCTGATTCATTTCATGTCTGGGGATTTGGGAATGCAGTTGATTGAATGGTTGTGGCTGGGATCAACAGGCAGCACTTTCCACGAACACCCAAAGCAATATTGCACCACAAATGGATCTGAGCTGCAGGAAAGAGGGGCTATTCACAAAGCAGGAACAATCAGTCCTAAGTGCAAAGTGCTGGGATTAAAATTGCTCCAGTTTCATGTCTAATCCATTAAAGAGTCATCTTGAGGTGTCCTGAAGGCACCTGATGTTTCTTGGCCACAAATACGATACCTGAAGTGTCACAAGGACAGAGAGAAAAAAAAAAAAGTCAAAGTTTATGGTCAAAAATCTGATTTCTTGAACTATTTGTTTACTCCTTCTAATTTCTCTTACCAAATAAATTATTTGAGCAATGAAAATGTGATTAATAAAAGCATCAGAAGTTCTTAGCACAACCCTGAATTGTTCAAAAATTGAATCAAAATTTATCATAGATTGATTTGGGTTGGAAGAGACTTTAAAGATCACCCAGTTCCATGCCCTGCCATGGGCAGGGACACCTTCCACTGTTCCAGGCTGTTCCAAACCCATCCAGCCTGGCCTTGGACACTTCCAGGGATCCAGGGGCATCCACAGCTTCTCTGAGAATTCTTTTCCAGGGTCTCCCCACCCTCCCAGGGAAGGATTCCTTTCTAATATCCAATTTAAATCTGTTCTCTGTCAGTTTGCAGCCATTCCCTCTTGTCCTGCTACTCCAGGTCTTATTCCAAAGTCTCCCTCCAGCTGTCTTGCAGGTTCCTTTAATAGTGGAAAGCCACAATTAGGTCACCCCAAAGAGTCTCTTCTCCAGGCTGAGTACTCCCAATTCCCACAGCAGAGTTGTTCCATCCCTGTGACCATCCTGGTGCCTCCTCTGGGCTCTCTCCAGCACTTCCAGGTCCCTCTGCTGTTGTTCCCCAGGGCTGGGGGCAGCTCTGCAGGTGAGGTCTCACCTGAGAGGAGCAGAGGGACAGGATCCCACCCTCCCCTGCTGCCCACTGAGGTTTCTGGGCAGGGTCATGTCCAGCTGTCACCCCCCAGCACCCCAAACCCTTTCCCAGGGCTGCTCCATCCCTTCATCCCCAGCTTGGCTTGACTCCTGGGGCTGCCCCAATCCTAAATCTGAATGAGCACGGCAGAAAACCCACGGATTCAGTCACTAAAGAACAAATCATGCCTCAATCTGGCCACTCTCCTCTGTTCTTTAAAGAAGAGAGCAGTTTCATAATATATTATGTTTCCAAAGTCTGTTAGGGATAAAAAGAACTGCTGCTACAATAATATGGTGAAGAGATTGAGATAGAGCTACACAGTCCTATCATCAAGCTGATTATTTGCTTCATTGCAAAGCATCACATCTTTAGTTCAGCCATTGATTTGAGGCTTTCAAATCATTTTGTGATCTTCCTTCACTCTGAGCATTCCAGCGCTTGGCAGAGATTCATTTCAGATCATCCCCGGTCATTTGCCACACTTTAGTGCTCCAGTACTCAAGTAGAACTTGATATACACAGAAAATAAGAGATGTCATCAGGGCTGTGTAATCCATTTCATATAAATCCATCTCTGCAATAACACCCAAGCCTTACCCTTGTCTGGTGAAAATCTCTCTAATCTCCCAAGCCGCCTTGGGGAGCTTGAGATAGAGAGAAGCAAAACAAAATATATTCTGCTCTTATAAAAGCAAAGAGCCATGTTTTGTTACCAGCAAAATAGGAATCACTTCCAGGGTCTTGCTGCAGAAAATAATAACTTGTTTACAAGGTTTGTTTACTGAAAGGAATAGAAAAATTGCCTTTTCTTTCCTTTTCTTCTGATGACTCTAGCTGAGTTAAAGGAACTGCCATAGCCACATTCAGCACAAGTAATCTCATATTATATTCATAGCCTTAGATTTCAAACAACAATAGAAAGCTGTAGGCACCCTGACAATTATTTAAACCCACAATCTATAATTGCTCAGGAGCAAAAAAATAATTACATTCAAAATAACAAGTGATTCAACAAGCAGCCCTTTCGTCCTCCTTTCCCCTTAACCCTTTTCCAAACCAACAAATGCCTTCCAAGTGCACCTAGATCATTCAGATGGATCTAATTTGAACCATAGCTGTCCTTAATGGAAATATGGAAGTTCCAAGAGTTATTTTCTCATCTGTTGCAAGCCAATGAAATGATGGTGAGTTCTCACTTGCAAAAGAGAATAACTCTTCCTGCCCATCTCCAAAAAAAAAAAAAACCCAAAAGATAATTAGTCAAGAAAATACCAGAGTAGATTGTTAGAGAAAAACTAATTTATATCCAAAGGGGCAGACAGAGGCCAAATATTAATGTGGTTAGTCATTTACCCATCATGCAGCACAATCATTCCCAAAAAAACCTGGACAGGCAGCATTGGAAATAAAGGAACTATAAAAATCCCTGAGGCAGAGTGGCACCAATGGCTCAGCAAAGGAAATGCCATCACCCACAGCAAAGTCCATGACCTGCAGGTCCATGGTTCCCTTGGATATCCCAAAAAAAAGCCCTGCAGCTGTGGCTGGCAGGAGGCTGAGCTAACCCTGAGCTGATTTTGGGGAGCCCCTTCCACAGATCCTTGTGGGAATGGGTTTGGATGGCTGTAGCTGTCCAGCCAGGCTGGGATAACTGCACAGGGACAGAGACACAGGGGACAGAGCTGTGGTGGCCCAGGGTGGCAGCAGGGAGGGGTCATTCCATGCTCTGAGCCCAAGCATGAATCCCACAGACACATCCAGAATGAGCTGTGTCATTTAGAGCATCGTTGTGCACTCAGCCACTTTGTCTCCTTTGGAATTTTGGGGGGTTTTTATGGACATATGACCTCAAGGCAGGTCAGGGGGGGATTACTGGAATGTTTGTCAAGTTTGTAAAATTTGTCCAGCAGAAAAAGATTCACAAATACCTTTAAATAATCATTTCTCATGATTAATCATTCAATCAAAGGATGGGTTTGGGCTAAAAGGGACCTTAAAGCTCATCCTATTCCCCTCCCTGTGTTGGGCAGGGACATCTTCCCCTGTCCCAGGTTGATCCAAACCTCATCCAGCCTGGCCTTGGACACTTCCAGGGATCCAGGAACAGCCACAGCTGCTCTGGGAATTCTATTCCAGGCTCTCACCACCCTCCCAGGGAACAATTCCTTCCCAATATCCCATCCATCCCTGCCCTGTGGCAGTGTTCAGCCATTCCCTGTGTCCTGTCCCTCCATGCCTTGTCCCCAGTCCCTCTCCAGCTCTCCTGGAGCCTCTTTAGGCTCTGCAAGGGGCTCTGAACTCTCCCTGGAGCCTTCTCTTCTCCAAGTTACCCAGCATACCCAGGATGAATTACTCCCAGATTCACAGAGAGGTCTCCACAAACCACACAATGGTGTGAGGAGGGACCACGTGAGTGACCAAAAATCCTTCTACATCTCAAAAACATGCCCAGATCCTTAATGCAGTAAAATGATCTTGGGTTTATTGTTCTCCAGAAAACAAATCAAATTTAAATCTCATTATCTGCCCCAGGGATAAAGCCCATCTCATTGGGTGAGGCTGGGTGTCACCATTCTAACATTTAAATCCCTACACTTGTCCTCTCTTGGCTTTTCAGAAAAATTCCACAGAATCACCTGAGTGAATCCCATCCTGCTGTGGAGCTGGATGTTGGGGACAGGGATTGTCTGGAGCCTTGGGATGCCCTGAGCTGGTTTAAATTCAGAGACTGATGGTGCATGAGGCACAGACACAGTGACAAAAACATTCCTCAACACACTTTCCATCCCAGAAGAGTCCAAAAAAACTGGATGACCATTGGATAAATGAGTCTCCCTTTGGATAGCACCCTGCCCTCTCTCCATCCTTAATTCCCCACATTCCAGAATTCCACTCCAGCTCCATCCCCTCGACTCGAGCATGTGTCTGATTCTGCATAATTCAGTACATGACTCTCAATAATTTTCAGTCAAGGTTCAAGCAGGAATATGTCACACCAGGATTAGATTATTTATGAGCATAATGTTGGATTTCAGCCAATGGCACGCCAATAGATTTTATCTCCAAGCCTGACATATCTCATGCTGTTTTCCCTGGCTCACAAACAAATAACTGTGGCTGTCTCAGAATTACTGGCATTCAACTTAAATCAGATTTTTTTTTTTGTGATTAGATCTTATATTGCTTGAAAAACTGATCATGATGTTGCCTTTTTTTCCAGAAGCTGAAGTTTGGTTTGCCTTCATTTCCAAAGTGTGTCCTGCACAGAGAACAAAGTCAGGTATTCCAAATAAAAATCTGGAATGAGGTGCTGTTTGAGCCTCTTAAAGGATGGAGTTTTTACTCTTTTCTAAAGATAGAAGACTTGTGTCACCCAGGAAAAGCAGAGCCTGTCCCAGCCAGCATTAATTGCCATTGAAAATAATCCAATATGAGCAATACCCAAAACAAAAGAATAAATAATCTACCATTATTACATAAATACACATTTGATAGAAATGTTTATCAATAGAAATATTGTTATATAAATATGTACTGGGACATAAAGGATTCTCTGAGCAATTCTAGGAGCAATTCTTCTCATTCAAACTTAGAACAACTGCACTTACATCTCCACTATTTGTGTTCAAATAGTGAAAAAAGGGGCCTGAGCTCCCATGACAGATCCAGTTCCAAGAGAATGAGGTGACTTTCAAGGACCCTTCCAACCCAAACTATTCTGGAATTCTGGGATTCTACTCCAATTGAGCCCTCCAGGAATATTTCTGAGCCAGTATTTTAAAAGCTGGTGAAGATTTTTGTATCTTTGATCTGGAGCAAAGTTATCAAATGATGTATTTTTTCAATAACTTCATCAGCTGAGAAAAACTCCTGAAAATCAGGAAAATCACTCTAAATTCTCCCAAACTAAATAACCCAATAGTAAGCAATCCATATTTTTTTAATATAGGACCCTCTTTGCTGAGTCTCACATGCCCAGATCTCAAATTTCCAGGCTGTGAGGATAAATCCATTAGGATCTGCTGACAACACTTTGTGGATGTCACAGTATATCTAAAATAATCAAAAGAGCACCATTTTCCCCCTCCAAAAATTATCTTTTTTTTTTTTTTGGTGGCTGAACAGAATAAATCCCCAACTCTCTGTGTTTTATTCCATGTCACCACTCTCTGTGCTTTATTAGCAGGAATCCAAGGATAAATCCCATGGTAAATGTGCCCATCCCAGCACACAAACAAACACACACACAAATATATCTCCTGCAAAGCAGCATCAATCTGATCAGGGCAGCCTCCAGTCATTAACAGGATAATTTACCTCTATTTCCAACTTAAAGCAACTCAGAATGATGCCAAGCATATGTTCCTCCTGCTCATTGATATACTTCTTTTTATCACAGGCAAGGAATTACTTCTCTGCAAGGCTTTTGCAATTGTTCAAGGTGCTCATGCTGCCTTTTTTGCGTGGAAAATACAACAATAAATTGATGGAATAAAATCATTAAAACCCCTAAATAAATGTTACTAGATTTTAAAAATTAATATAGAGATGAAGAGAAAAATAATGATCTTCTTCAAGATCATTCCTGCTGCTGGAGATCACCAAGCCCAACCCCAGAAGTCACAGATTAACTGCTCCTTTCTGTGGCAATACCCCCAAAACATAATTAAAAGGTTGTTTTAAGGTGAATGACGCTGATTAAAAAGCTGCAGTCTGACTTTTAAAAACCCCCAGATCTTCCTTAATGTGCAATAGCCACTCTAAACAGAAATCCACACAAAGCTGAATTCTTCATTACCTCAAGAAACCGAAATTAACATAAAAAAACTCCCTGATGGGGAAGCACAGAGATTGTGTTTGAAGGCCACATTACTTTTGTTTTCTGAAGGGAAAAGAGATGTGGCTCCTTTGAAAGAAAAGCATGTTCTGAAGGGTTGTGCTCATCAAGGACAGCTTTCACTTTGTGTTAGGGATATTTTGTTGTCCCTTATTAGTGTTGATAAATGTCAGGAAATGTCCTTGGTGAGGACCAGGCAGAACTGCAGCATTTTGTTTGTATCCCAGTCTCCTTGCCCAGTGCTGTGCCCATTTACATTCCCACAAAGCTGATGCACAATTCCATCAAAACAGAGCAGCAGCATTTACAGCACAATGCCCAGGATATTCCACAGGACAAGAGAGACTGAGTATTCAGATTTTTATTTCAAAAAGTCACAGAGTTATGGGTTTTTTCTATGTTTATCACCTTATTTTACAATGGATTTAGGGGTAAATTTTCAGTTCATAACTTTTCTGCTTTAGGCTTTAAAATCTAAACAAAGAACATTGCCTGGCAGTGACTTTAAAAAAAAAAAAATGGAGGTTTGCCCAGCAAACCAGAGCATCTCAGTTCAAGGATATGAGGAGGAAGATGATTTGAGGAGAAGGATTTGGAGATGGTGGTGAAGGAAAAGCTGGAGACATCCTGACCATGAGCACCTGGAGCCCAGAACTCCCCCATGGCCTGGGCTGATCCCCAGTGAGGGCAGCAGGGGAGGGGGGGATTCTGTCCCTCTGTCCTGCTCAGGTGAGACCTCACCTGCAGAGCTGCCTCCAGCCCTGGGGAACAACAGCAGAAGGATTGTGGAAGTGATGGAGAGAGCTGAGGAGGTCATGGAGCTTCTCCAGAGGCTGGAGAGCTGGGGGTGTTTACCTGGAGAAGAGAAGGATCCAGGGAGAGCTCAGAGCCCCTTGCAGAGCCTAAAGGGGCTCCAGGAGAGCTGGAGAGGGACTGGGGACAAGGGATGGAGGGACAGGACACAGGGAATGGCTGAACACTGCCAGAGGGCAGGGATGGATGGGATTTTGGAAGAAATTCCAGGCTGTGAGGATGGGTTGAGTTTGCCCAGAGAAGCTGTGGCTGTCCCTGGATCCCTGGAAGTGCCCAAGGCCAGGTTGGATGGGGTTTGGAGCAACCTGGGACAGTGGAAAGTGTCCCTGCCATGGCAGGGGTGGCACTGGATGAGTTCTAAAGCCCCTTCCCACCCAAACCATGCCATGATTCGACGTTTAGGCAGTGGCTGCAATAATGGGGAACCAGGACCACACAGCAGGGCTTGGGAGCTGGGCTGAGTCTGAGTCCTCTGCAAGAGGCAACCAAAAGACAAAATCAGTGTCTGGAAGAGAGGAAAAAGGGAAATGGGAAGGAAGGGCAGATTTCTTTAATAAACACCCTGCAAAGGTAAGAATGGGAGCAGAATTTGGTTTAGGGCAGAGCAGCCTCCCTTTAGGCCACTCCCTTTGGTTATGCCCTGACTTCCCAGCTTTTTCTCTCATTCCAGAGCTGCAGAAATGCTGGGTCCATTTTTCTGTCACTGTGTAAAAACAGGACAGCATTGATGCCTCAGAACTCTGCCAATTAACCCATTTCCTTCTCTTTTCCACATGCTGAAAGAGAATTAACAAGAGAGACACGAGCCCCTTCTGCAACACATTCCCTCTGGCTCTCAGTTCTTCCACAACGTGATCCTTGCACCATGTGGTGATATTGCTGTGCATGTTTCTCCTCCATTTGGGTCAGAGCAAACATGCCTGTTTCAACATCATCAAGCCTTAAATTTTCTTTAAATAGAGATGAAACATCTTCTGATATGTGTAGCACTGTTTGGAATTTTCTTCTTTTCCTTTGAGAAAAATTGCTTGTTTTATTTTTGCTGCCTACAGGAAAAAATAAAGGAAAAGGAAAAAAGGAAAAGGAAAAGGAAAAAAAGGAAAAGGAAAAGGAAAAGGAAAAGGAAAAGGAAAAGGAAAAGGAAAAGGAAAAGGAAAAGGAACAGGAAAAGGAAAAGGAAGAGGAAAAGGAAGAGGAAGAGGAAAGAAAAATAAAAATAAGGAAAAGGAAAAAAAAAGAAAAATAAAGAAGAAAAAAAGGTATTTCACTTGGGACCAAACTTTGTTCCCTGTGATTTTCTTTTCCTTGTGAAAAACAGTAATTGAAAACTCAGCTGGGCCAAAAGATTTCCTAACACTGGCTCTTCTCTGACACAGCCACCAGCAGCTGTTCCAGTAGGGGACAAAAGGAAACTCTTTTCCTTTTGGATTTATCCATTCTTTATCCATCATCCCACTTCCAAGGGAAATAATTTTCTTTTAGTTGAGAAGTTGCCCTAATGAGGCCTTTATCCACACAAACAGAATGGGTTGGGTTGGGTTGGGTTGGGTTGGGTTGGGTTGGGTTGGGTTGGAGGGACATTAAAGCTCATCCTGTTCCACTCCCTGTCATGGGCAGGGACATCTTCCACTGTCCCAGGTTTCTCCAAACCCATCCAACCTTACTGCGCAGGAGTTGCAGCCCCCAAGAGCAGGGTGTGCTGGAGGAGCTCAGTTTTCCAAGAGCCCCAGACGCAGGATGGCCCAGGCTGAGAGACCTCACTGGACCATCCTGGTGGATCCTGGTTTAATTTTTCAATAATCTTTGGGAGCAGTGCAATGCAATTGTGACAGGGCAAAACACAGCAATAGCAAAGCTCCATGGAATTACTGGAATGTGCTGCTGTCTAATAAGTGCAGAGCAGAAGGTGACCAGGCCTGGATCCATCTGCCAGCGCCAAAATATCCATAATTAGACCTTATCAGTTCCTTAACATCCTATTTCTGTCTGCACTTTGTTTACATCAAGAAACCAATTATCCCATTACAAGCCAGTCTATGTCAAGCAAATACAGTTCAGCGTGCTCTTACATTTTGTAAGTGTTGTAATTACAAACCTGAACTATTGCCAGATTTCACTGGAAGTAAATAAGAGCCCTTCTA
>PYHW01009764.1:3355-16107 GCA_013186435.1 Turdus rufiventris | reverse complement strand
GGTTGTGAAAAGATAAAGAACAATGCCCTGCCTGGTTTCAATGGATGGCCCATTAGCAGAATATCTCCCATGGAGATCAGGATCACTGTCCCACCCTCACCAGATGGTGATAGAATAGACACCTTTGATCACCCTCTGTATTGTAACCACAGACAAGGTCCTGCCAGGAAATGGACCAGGAGCAGCAGGAAATTGAGGTTTTGGAGTGAAAATGAATAAATAAAAAGAGGGTGGTGGAGGTGCAGAGGAGAAATAGTGATTGTGAAATTCCCAATCCCCTGGGGTACAGGTACGTACTGGGAGTGGGGGAGTGGATTTGTGGCAGCTGGGACAGAGAAGCCAGGGTGTGGGAGTAAAGTGTGATGATCAGGGCTATATTTGGGGTGTGAATAAAGAAAACTACAAACCATGGAGAGGCTGAGGGAGCTGGGGAAGGGGCTCAGCCTGGAGAAAAGGGGGATGAGGGCAATCTTGTGGCTCTGCACAACTCCTGACAGGAGGGGACAGCCAGGGAGGATTGGGATTTCTCCCAGGGAATAGGGACAGGAGAAGAGGGAACAGCCTCAGGTTGTGCCAGGGGAGTTTCAGGTTGGATATTGGGAACAATTCCTGCCTGGAAAGGGCTGTCCAGCCCTGGCACAGCTGCCCAGGGTAGGGGTGGATTCCCCATCCCTGGAGGGATTTAAAATCCATGTGGATGTGGCACCTGGGGACACGGATCAGTGGTGGCCTTGGCAGTCAGGAATGGTTGGATCAGTAATCTCTGAGGGCTTTTCCAACCCAAACAATTCTGGGATTGTGAGATTGTGTGACTTTCCCACACACACAGTCCATGAGGGCCAGATAATGTGACCCATCACAGCCTGACTGTGACCACACATTCTGCTTGATCTCTGACTCTGCAGGTGTTGAATTTTGGAGGTCTGGGGTACAAAAATTCAGGCTAAATTAAATATTCTTAAATTTGGATCCTTACACTCATCTTTCATCTTCCACACTGGCTATTTACACCTGAGTATTCAGCTCTGGATCCTCCTGTACTCTGGGAAGAATGAGCCACTCGTGTGGTGATTCATTTAACATACTGCTTTCTTCAAGATAAAACCAATCATACTTAAAAATGTCACTTCCTGAGTACTGATCATAAAAAAAGGAGTGACAAACTTGGATGAACTCCACCTATAACCCTGCAGTAATATCACAGAGCTTCAGGATCTGTTCGGGGAAAGATTAGATGTACCTGTGTGTACACAAATATTTATTACAATATTGCCTCGACACCAATGGAGATTATGGGTTATGAACCAGAACAAATGTTAACAGTAAAATACTGGATCAAAACAGGAAGGGAAAAAATGGCAGAGGAAAATAATTACACCAACCAAAAGGAATCTATGATTGTGTAAGAATCCTGTCTAGAAGGGCTGTGAGATCAGAAAGATAACACAGACAGATATATGAGATGCACAAACTGATCAACTCTTGTGGTATTTTTGAGACAGTCACATCCCTTCATTTCCCAAAAACCTAATTCATGGAGTTCTGTCATAACATAAGCAGCACTTCTAATTTTTAAAACTTCTTTTTAACCTCCCAGAGAAGCTGTGGCTGCCCCATCCCTGCAAATGTCCAAGGCCAGGTTGGATGGGGTAACACAGAAGAAAATAATAAAAATACAGACACCATCCCAGGTTGCTCCAAACCCCATCCAGCCTGGCCTTAGACACTTCCAGGGATGGGAAGTCTACAACTTCCTGAAATGTAAAATTGAAAAGAACACAGAAGAGCCTTAGAGTTATCAATCCCTCGCATTGAGTTTTCCACCTACCAAGGACTATCCAGGCATCTCTGCCATTCCTGCTTTTCATGGAGCCTCTTGTAAGCACAGGAACGGAATGAAGATGATAAAATACAACTGGATTTACTTCATAATTACCTCTCAAAACCCCACTTGAAACCCTTACATTAACCAGCTTGGGTAAGAATGGCATCAGACAGGCTGGAAAACCAAGAGATGCAAACAAAGGATGGTGATAAACAGAGCACAAGGGAGCAGGAGGAGATGTCCAGTGGGCTGAGGCGAGCAGGGTCATTAAACCTGGCTTTATTTAGCAGCTTTATTAATGATCCCAAGTAAGGGGTGAAAAGCACATGAATAAAACATGCTCTGGATGCTCATCTGGAACATGGTGTGTACACTGTGAAAAATGGGAGGCAGCACAAAGCTCTGGGCAGGAATTCCATGATGGAGAGAGGCAAAGCAACTCCTGGAAAACTCTGTTCGCCTGTTATGGAATTTGAGTTTGCATCCTGTAATTATTACTGTCTAAAAAGGGCAGGAACCACCTGAGGGAAGGCCTGAAGATTCGTGGGAGAAATAAACTTTTATAATCTCTGGAAAGCCATGGGCTGGGCTATTGAATTCCTGACACTGCCCAGCTCAACATCTCCTCACTTGGGAATCAGCACCAGAAATGCCAAATTCTAGGGAAGCCGCTGCAATGTGAAACAGTACAGACCTAAAAAATCCCCTCCCAACTGCTTTGTTTATTTATAATTTCCTTTTAGAGGTAAATATTTACATAACCAACTCCTGAGTGTGACTGTGGATTTAGACTGCTCCTTTTCTGAGGGCTCACCCTGACAGCAGCTAAGCTTCGTGCCACCTAACACCAATGAGCTGTTATTTATTTTTCTGTCCGTGGCTTATCAAAATGAGATTCAAGATAATTTTTGCTGGACATTCACACACATCTTCAAAGTGGGAAAAACTCTTTGAAATGAATGGCTGGCCATGAATTTGTAGACAAAGAGCAGAGCTGTGTTGTTTCAAATCTTTAATTACATATAAGGAGATTGGAACTGGACAATCCTCAAAGTCCTTTCCAACCCAAACCATTCTAGGATTCTATAATTTTATGATATTTAAACTTTACAACATCCCAGAAAGGTACTTTTGGGCAGATTATAGCAATAAGACAATGACAGGTTAAAGAATCACAACATCATTGGTAAAACATGTCTTCATTCGTAAGAACTTTATTCCAAAGGGTTTGTCCAACTCCCTCTCCAGCTACTTGGAAAAATGTGTTTACTGGGCTAATAAAACCCAGTGGAGGGAATTCAGGAGTCACTCTCTATTAATGAGTTAACATCACTCAGTCACCTACATTTTAATTTTTTCTGAGGCTCTGAGACTTTAATTTGGGTAATACTTCTCTTAATTACAATGTCTAATAACAATGTCAACTTCAGACATCTGTTAAAAACATGTAATGTTAATTTATTGGAAAATCTCCAGCAGTGCTCAATTAAAATGTTCCCCAGTTAAGTCAATGCATATGATTTGTCATGAAAAGCAAAATGGGATACAGTTAATAAAAATAACAAATTCAAAACAATAAGTTTTGAGTTGCAGGTTGACCAAATTCAAGGCCCAAAACTTTTTATTACATGGCAGAAGAAGAATTTTTGCAATCAATTTTGGATATTCTCATGCTGGCTTGGGAGCCATTCTCTAATCAAAACCTACAGGAAATATTTTATGGAATCAGGGAATGGTTTGGGTTGGAAGGGACCTTAAAACTCATCCCAATTCCACCCCCTGCCATGGGCAGGGACATCTTCCACTATCCCAGGTTGCTCCAAGCCCCATCCAACCTGGCCTTGGACACTTCCAGGGATCCAGGGGCAGCCACAGCTTCTCTGGGAATTCTATTCCAGGCCCTCCACACCCTCACAGGGAAGGATTCCATCCCACATCCCATTTATCCCTGCCCTCTGGCAGTGGGAAGCTGCTCTCCATGCTCTTAAAAATATTCCATCTTCACCTTTCTTTTAGGCTTCCTCCACATACTGGAAGGAGCCACAATTTGGACACTCCAAAGCTTCTCTTTTCCAGGCTGAACAACCCCAATTCCCAATTTTTTACACTGAACATTGCAGGAAATATGTATTTATCTCCCTTTATCAGATTTTTCCTGCTGTAATTTCAATTTTATATCACAAGACATTTTTCTTGTTCTTTTAAATATTTAGATTCGCTGAGGCCTGCGTTTGCCAGGGTGGTTTTTGCTATTTCTAAATAACTCCTGAAGTTTGTAACAGAATTAGACTGAGATGTTGTGATGGTTTTACATTGATTGGCACTGGGGGGAGGGCATACATGGAAGTTTTCTCCTTGAAAATTTCCTCTGTGAGTTGATGGGACTAATTGGAGGCTGGTTTGGTTGCTAACAGCCTGAGAAACTAATTGGAGAATTTAGTTTTTTCTGGTTTTTTCTTCTTTTGGAAAAAAAATCCTTATAGCCGGACAAAAATAATACTCCTCTCCCTAAAGGGAACTACAAAAGATTATTTAAGTTAGTATCTAACTGAAGCGTTTGTGTATGTTGTTGTTAAGAAAGAGAAAACAGTGTAAAGAAGAGGAAGAAGGGGTGGTCTAAAACTTTTATTCAAAATTTATTATTTCTTTATATTGTCATTTTGGAGATTTTTTTTAAGGGGGTTGGAATTATTATTATTATTATTAATTATTATTATTACTATTATTATTTTTTTATTATTATTGTTATTGTTATTGTTATTATTACTTGGCAGTTTGTTTACGGGTTACTGGAGCTGGTTTTTTTTGTTTTGGTTTTTTTTGGGTTTTTTTGTGGAACTTTTGTTAATAAAGCTTTTCTTTACACCCTTTCAGCTTTAGGCCTGCCTTGCTTTTACTCCTAATTCCATCTCACAGCAGAAAATAAGTACATGAAAACTGCAGTGGTTTTAGTAAGTAAAAGGTTCAAGATGCCAGCGTAGAAGAACAAGTTCTATGAAGGTTAACAAACACACTCATGTTTTCAGTAGAGGCTCCAGGAGCTCCTTTTTAGACACTACTTAGATAAAATAGAACTCCAGTGAGAATATTGCTGACATTTTTCAGATAGAACAAGACAGATCGTGTACGTAGTTTATACGTGTCCTAGCATGTTAAGAAATTAGGATTTTCATACGTTAAATAGTAGTGGTTTGAGTTTATGTGTTTTTTGCCATTGCTTTTTGCTTTTGCTCTTTGCTTTTTGCCACCACTTTGCCGTGCCTGCCAGCATCTCCAACACCCGAAAAGAAAATAGGAGCTCCAGCAGCGTCACTGACCTCCCCAGGACCCCCAGGGACGGCTCCTGCTTTTGTTCAGGACTTTGTGCTAAAACTTACCCTGAACTTTAATGTCTATGACTGTGCCTTTGAAGAGTGATGCACTTTTACAATAAATAACCTTTTTAACAACTACTAACTGCTTTAATCATTTAGAGATAAACCAGCAAGAAAGGTGCGTTGAGAGTACCGAGGGGACAACCCCACAACCCAACCCCATTTTAGCGACAAATCCCAACTCCCAGCACCCCTTAAAGCCCTGCTGCCGTTCTCTATGGCCTGGTGGAGCCATGGGAGCAGTGTGTGGCTGGTGATACAGTATCTCCCTCGCACACAGCCCCACTCCACAGCAGATTATCTGCACCAGGCTCCCGTCAGCTGTCGCTCCGCGGATGAGCGCCAACGCTCCGCTGCCTCGTCCCCCTGGCCCTGCTGACAGTGATAAATGACCAGCCCCAACGCTCAGTTGAGCCTCACAATCTGCTCCAGCCTTTTTCCTGGTGATTTCCCCCCTCGGCACAGTGAAGGGAAAATGGGAGAGCCAAGCTGGGCTTTGTTGAGGAAAAGGGAATTGTGATTTTACCGCTTAAAGCGGCTCAAATGAAGGTGAGAACCAAGGTGTGGGTTGGTGGCACAGATGATCTTTAAGGTCCTTTCCACTCAAACTATTTTATTATTCCATGATTTCAAGAAGATTCCAGAGGTTTTCCCCATGTGCAGCAGAGGCAATGTTTGTATAGGGTCAGCGGAATTGGCCAAATGAACACAACATTTGTTGAAGGAGTCATTCTTTATCTCCAGTGCAGCACCTCATTTCACTTTCATTTTCCAGGGAATCCAGTATCCAATTCATTTCACTCCTCTGAGGAAGAAAACCACCTCATCAAGCCTGGTAAGGGCTCACTGTGTAATGATACAGAGTGGATGGGGAAGGCAGTCTAATAAAAAACATTTCTGAAGTGAAATGGGAAGTAGTTACCCCAATTCTAAAAAATTGTTATGATTTCATCATGAGCAGCTGACACAGTTTAAGGCTAATATGTTATTTCTCAGTTATCATCAGTGATGATAATTGCAAAATAAAATATATCAAAGTAATAAATGTCTTTTATTTTTTTTTCACTTTTACCTTAAGCCAATTAAATCACTCCAAAGTTTAAGGCTCAAACTCTGTTTCCTTTCTAAAACTGTGACCATTGAAGACAAAACCAGCCACCAACCACTACAAAACTGCATCTCCAGGACCCATCCTGAAGGGATAGCTCACAGTAAATTCCCAGTTCCCATTTTGTATCCATGAGTGATTTAGGATGGGATGCAAAAGACGGTTTGAAATTAAGGAGGACAAGTTTGGCTGCCCAGCAAAGCTCAGTAAACATGACACCAGTTCTCAGAGAGACCCAGGGTTTGGCACTCAACCTCAGAATCATGGAGTTGGATGCTGTGAGCAGAGAGCAATTCAGACAATCTAAAATCAGGTTTCAGCCTTGAACTTCCTTCTGAACAAGCTCTTCTCCCACTCTCCGTGTCTCCATTGATTGTGGAACAAGAAACATGGGAGATTTTAGCTCCCTCGTGCTAAAATTAGCTTATTTATGCTCATTTCTATGAATAGCTCCAGAAATCGCAGCGGATTTCAGCTGAAAATGAGAATTTATTCTGAAAATCATCAAAACGAACATTTCAACGTGTTATGGCAAGAGAGACAAACAAATAAAGCATGGAGTATTTTAGGCTGGAAATTCAAAACATGATTCATCTCATCCTAAAGCCATCAGCTAAAATATTCCAATCATTCCTTGAGGACATTTATCCCGTTGTGATGTGATGGAGCCAGGGGTGACTGGCCTGGGGTGAGATTGGCCAAATGAATCCAACATTTTTTATTATTTGTAAAGAAGTGATTTGGCATCTCCAACACAGCACCTAATTTCATTTTAATTTTCCAGGGAATCCTCTATTTCCAACGAATTTCACTCCTCTGAGGAAGAAAACAACCCCATCAAAGCCCAGTAAGGGCTGACTGTGTTGTTATGCATTAGTTGAACACCAGAATTTATTATTTTAGTAGATAAAACTCCGTAAGTAACAGTGAATCCACTTTCCTTACATGACAGAAATCCGACCTTTCACTCAATCAAGAAATACAAAGTACTGGTACCCAAATCCACAGCACATTCCTTTTTCCCTAAAAGTTCCTTTTATTAACAAATAAAGATCTAATTAATAAAGTGCCTTGTTTAGAAGTTTAACGTTCTTCCCAGTCTTTTTTTGCTCTGAACAATCTTAATAACAGAATTGAAATCTTCAGAGCTGTCATACACTGAAATTACTGACAAACTGGGATAATGCTTGTGGTTTCATGCCAGCCAAAATACATTTTTGGGACATAAAATAGATGTGGGGGTTTTTAAACAATTTTTTCCATCCTAAAATGACAAAACTAATGACGGTTTTAGTCCTTTAATGTGTCTTGATTTACCAGAAAGACACCTAACAAAGTGCCCAGAGTTTTTAAAGCCTGTTTAGCAGAAAACAATAACAGTTCTACAATATTTTTGCCCTTGAGTTGCTGAAACAGTGTCACAAATGTGACTCCAATTTTGCACTGATTTTTTTCTTGCCTCAGCTGCAGCCTCTGGTGCAGAATCAAGGATTTCCACCAAGATTCAACAGCTCCCACTGAACTGATTTTTTCTGAGAGCTCAGCACTTAATATTGTAGGATCTTTCCAAAAACTGTCTCCTGGGTATTATTTCAACTGGTATTCAAGGAAAATAATTGGATCTTAACAGGATTGGTGCCCATTTAATCACATAACCAAGCAATTCACAGAAGAAGCAGAGCCTGGAAATTATGGTTCTGAATTTGTGCTATTTTTGAACCTAAATTTATTTTGGAAAGAGGAAGAATCTTTATCTTTGTACAAATAGAGCTGCTGCCAAAATTCAGTCAGCAAGTTTTGCCTGCTCCTGACTATCAAAGATTATGGGGTGATGCCCACAGATGAAAGGCTCTAAATGATATTAAAAAGCTCAAAAAAATCAAGTTAATTGGTGAAAAAAATACCTATAATTAAGTTTCTCTGACCTTCTCACATTAAAACACTTCCAATAACAATAATTATGTTTTTCTCAATACTTTATAATACCTCTCAAAGTAAGATAATGTTTATTGCTCTAGATTCATAAAACACTCCAAACCCGATTTAACAAGCAGTGAGGGAATAATGAAAATATAATTGCTGTCTTTATTAAAGTTACTGCTGAACTTTCCCTGGTATTTAAAAATTGGCAACCAATATTGTGCACACAATATAAATATATAGAGAGAGGGATGATGATTTATCATGTATGGTAATGTAAGCTAAAAAAATTTTAGTTTGGAGTTAGAAATTACAAAAGATCCTAAAGTTCATCCAGTTCCATGGGCAGGGACACCTTTCACTATCCCAGGCTGAACTAAGCCCCTCCAATGAAGGCAAAGTTTCTCTTCCAAATGAAAAAAATATTCAAGACTCTTTCAGGAAAACCACTTCAAATTTTATTTACTGCAACCATGGGATTCTGGAAGCCTTTATTGAGAAGGATTGGAATTGCACCATAAAAATGGGAACGTGAAGAGAATGACAGGCTGTTTGTTTCTGAAAGGATCTGGTTGAGCTTTTTGTGACACTGATGTTCAAAAACATACTTCATATTTCAGAATCAGAGTCTCTAAACCAAACTCTACAGCAAAACACAAAGCATCCTTCTAATCTTCCCTATTCTTCTGAATCCCTGCAATCTCAAGATTCTTTCTTGAGCTCAGGGTCATGTCTCCATTCATGTTCTACATTATCCTGTAGAGTGGAGCACCATGTTCCCAACTTGATGTGTCAGTTGAATCAAATAATTGTTGTTATTATTGTTATTTTATTTAACAATGCAGAACTTTTTATAAAGGACTTTTCACAATGATGAATGAGAAAATCACTTTGGGGGATAATAAAGGAAGCCAGGTCTATGCCTGCAATGATACAGGAAACTTTGAAGTGGAAGAAAAGACAGAACATCATATTAATCTGAAGAATAAAAAAAAAGTTAAAAATCAGTGGTTACTTTATACAGGTTTTTGTTCCCTTAAACCTCCCCAACAATGGCAGGAAAAAAGGTTTAAAAAGCTCTCACCAAAACACCTGGAATTCTGAAACAACTTGGAACATCATTCATGTAATTAATTGTAAACCTTCCTATACAACTATTTTAATTTCTTTCATATAAAGAAATACATATATATAAATTGAGACACTTGTCTTTCAGACTCTACATTTTCTGCATGAAACACAGCTTTTCATTATTCCTGATCTAATAAATCCTATTCTCATCTGGGCCATCAGCAACTCAATAAGTAATTACCATCCACCTTGGGCTGTTCCAGTCCATTAGACCAGTGCTGATGACTCAGTGGAGGTACAAAATGAGGAGCGTGAGCCGATGAAGGCACAGAAAGTGAGGAATGGAAATGCTGCAGCTGGAATCCTCCCCATGGTTGGGTTTACTGAGAAACACTCAAATCAAATCAAATCAAATTGATATCATCGAAGGTAGACTGAATTTGTGAGGCTTTGCACAAATAAATATCAAAACTGTTCTCTCTAATGTTACAGAGGAATGTGAGAGCAGGATTTATTCCTGATCCCAGCATAAGGAAGTTATTCCTGATCCAAGCATAAGGAATTTATTCCTGTCTGAGAGACACTGCTGGAGGCAAAAGGCACCAATTCATCTCCATTCAGCACAGGCTCTGCTTCCCCCAAAAAAGCCGAGTTATTCCAGAGAGTCAAAGAGGTTGGGAAGTTCAATTAACTCTGATCCTTTTCTCACTCAGACCAATCATTCAGCACCTGAAGGGAACCAAGAAAAAAGATGGAGAGGGAATTTTTCCAAGAGCCTCGAGTGGCAGGACAAGGGTGAATGGCTTCAAACTGAAAGAGAGGAGGGTTGGATGGAATATTGGGAAATAATTCCTCTCTGTGAGGGTGGTGAGACCCTGGCACTGGAAGTGTCCAAGCCAGGTTGGAGGCATTACCCATAAAATTGCCATTTCTTCCTCTGTCTTGCTGATCAAGGGAATCTATGCAAGCAGAGCATGATCATTTAAAATCCTGTTGGGCAAAGAAAGGAGCAGGAAGCTGGATTTCTCCATGTCCCACAACTCTTGGGTAAAATTCAGCTTTTTCTTGCATCCAAATGGATGCACTTGTGTTTAAATCTGTGTGCCACATCCACACAACTCTTAAATCCTCCAGGGATGGGGACTCCACTGAACCCTTTCCATGAAGAAATTATTCCCAATATCCAACCTAAACATCCCCTGACACAACTTAAGGGCTGTTTCCTCTCGCAGAAATTGAGAGGGAAGGTTCCAATTGATGTAGGGAGGACTGCGAGGATGAAGCTCTGGAACACTTTGTACAGAGAAATTGTCTGACCCTGCTTTGACCTGAGACCTCCTGAGTCAGTCCTGTTCCCACCACATGATTTGTCCATCTGAAAAGAGAATTTTTAGGAGATGATTGAGGGGCCAGCTCTGTCAGGACAAACAGATTTATAGGCAATGTCAAGTGTCCAAATAAAATCCCTTGGTAATGAACTTCACACCCAGTTTTCAATCCCAGTTCTTAATTTAAAGATTGCCTGACACAGCCTGTCCAGGGCTTGTGACTCATGGATTTGTTCCTCACTGGTGTTTATACAAATGAATTAAAATTACATAATTGTCAACAAAACCTTTACAGAGGATTGAGATGGTTCTGCTGACCAGGGTAACAGCACAAAAAACACTTCTAGATAAGTGCCCACAATTAAAGGGACATCCAAATATTGAAATAGATCTGTAGAGTTCTCAAATGCAGGAAAAAATATGGCCCAGTTTGTGTGAAGGCTGTTTGTCATTATACAGATAATTTTACATTTGATTTCTCTACTCAGGATGGCTCGTTAGTTTAAGTAAAACGAATGCTCAACATTCATTTTATTGAACTCTGTCTCGTCAAATCAAAATCAGAGTTAGAGCAGAAATGCTTTCACTGTAATTGCATTTTTCTGGAACGTTCCAACTCAGTCTCAAGTTCACAACAGCAATTAAACACATTGTATTTTTAATATCAATATTCCTTTCATCAAAACAATCCTGTGACCATTTGGCCACCTCTGTTCTATCCCCATTTCACAGCCACAAACCCCCGGAATTTCACAGGATCAGTCACAGCCACTTCGCAGCCTTGCAGATGACACGCACTAGAAAATTTTTAATGAGCTGATCTGTGAGGAAAAATGTCTTTATTAAGATGTGCTGTTCCTCTCTCAGTGGCTAAATGATTGTTTCCAGAAGCAATAATCAGCTACTGATATGAAAGCACCCAGTTAATTAGTGAAGGGTTGTACTATTCGAGGAAGCTGCATTATTCAGTCAACCATAGGAAACAGTTTTATTTTACAATATTATTAAATGCAGCTTTTGAAATTGTTTAGCTGGTAATGCAATTCTTGAAACATGATTTTCACTAGAAAAATATCTCTGTTGGTTAATAACTGCAAAAGAAAACACACAGAGTCAGGCAGCCCTGTTGTTGTGCAACAGGATTATTTCCTCTTATTGCTTTTCATCTTTTAATTATTGTACTAGAGATTACAATAATCTCTAATAAACAATTATATAAAATTCTTGGACAGTGAACTGAGAATCAAAATGCAATTAAATTGCTTTCCTTGTTGTATTTCATGCAGACAGTGGTGGATAAAGTCTTTCATATTTGACTTTTTGGGACTCCAGCAAATCACTAAAATATTATCTTAGGTGTGGCAATGAAACTTGGTTCAACTACCCAGAGAGAATGTTCACACAAAGACAAGGGGTTTGTTTCTGGATAAATCCAGATCAATTGAACAGCAGGAAAAGAAAATCTGTAAATTTAAACAATGACATTTATCCAGTCCTAGAATCACAGAATGGTTTGTGTTAGGAAGAAGTTCCTAAGTTTCAGTTTTCATGTTTAGTTGTTAATGCTAAATTCCAAGCTTTACCCTGTTCTGATTCCTAATTAATGTGAATTGTTAATGTTATATTACTGCCCTCATTCTGTTCCAGGCCCCAATTGTCTCACCTATGTGCCCTTTCCCTTCTGTTGGGTAATGCCTCTGCTGCTCCCCTGAAATTGCGTCTGTGGGTGACATCATGGATCGGTATGCAAATGAAAGGAGCGCAAAGGACACTGGGACACTATTCAGATCTAAAACTCCTTAAGACAACGAGCCCAAATGACATCTGGAACTGAGGATAGTGTTCCCAGGTTGGGAAAACAGTGCAGGACATGGGTTTGTCATCTTGAGCTGCTTTGATTCCATTGCCATGACATAACAGCACCTTAGCAACATGACACCCCTAGACTAAGAGCCAAATTCTACTCGTTTGGGATTCTTGTGAAGACAGAAGCCCCCAGCTCTGCCTGTGAAGACAAAGCTGCACTCCTCCTCCTCCTCTGGATCGCCCATCGGGAGCAGTGGCGGCGTGCGCAACCCCTCGGGCTCCCCACGCAAGCTGATTTTCTAATAAAGGCTTTACAAAGG
>PYHW01009762.1:6226630-6247996 GCA_013186435.1 Turdus rufiventris | reverse complement strand
CCCCCCATGAACTGACGATTTTACCCCAGAGTTCAGAAACTCAGGCTTGTGCAGATCCTTGTTTGTTTTAGGAGCCAAGCTGTCCAGGCTCTGCTCCAAACCTGCTGCCCAAAGCCAGTGGGGACAGTAAGCCCCATTGCCAAGATGTGAACAGCCATACCCTTACCCATCAGATTGGAAGGACAGGAGCTTTCCTCTCCCAAGGCTGCCTGCTGGCCGTGTGCGGACTCCCAGCCCTGTCACCCAGCCTCCATGGGGGTCCCAAGAGCCTCACAGACAACCTCACCAGCACAAACTCTGCCCAGCTTCCCCTGGAGAAGGAGTACCGAGACATTCCTCAAACAAAAGTCCTTTGCTTGAACATTCAAGTTTTAAAACTGTTCTTGAAGTATTTAACCTAAGTGATTCAGCCAAGACTAACAAGCCTGTGGCATAAGGAAGGCTGGAGTTTCTGATTCCCAGCCCCTCATGTCTACTTTTAGCTCCAAAATCAGATAAACAATAAAAATCAAAACCAACCAGGCAACCAACACAGAACCTGCTGAAAAATATGAGTTGTGTACTTCGGGCTTTCTTCCACTACTTTAAAGTAACTACTTTTAACTAATAATAGCAATGACTGGAAAAATAAAATTAAAGACATGGAGAGAATAAATGAGTGATTAATTAATTTTACAGGCTTGTCATCTGGGTGGTGAGGAAAACTTCACACTTTCATGCCACACTCCCAAAGAGTGACTGTCAATCCAAAGGCAGGTGCTGCGCTCTCTGTTCAAATATCTCTCATACCTTGCTGTACTTACACCAGTTTTCATGAAGCAGAAAGGGTACCACCCTTCTTATTCTCTTTAAGTTTATTTTAACCCATTCAGCAGCATGATGGAAGCTTTTGAATTCCCAGTAAACTACAGTAATGGTAAAACAAAATAATTTGAGTTACAGCAATCTGAAGACTTGACATTTTCATTCTGCATTTTAGACAGCAACTGACAATCCTTGGGAGATGTTGCTCTCGTTAATTATCCATCTTTGGATAATAAAGGACCAGCTTTCAGTAGTTCAAAAATAAGAAAGGACATTAAAAATTACATTTTTATTATCAAACTTGCACATAGGCAAGGAAAGCATAACCCCAGGCAATAAATTGTCCCAAAGCAAGGATAAAACAATTATAAAATTAATAAACAAGCATTTGCAAAATTTTAAGAGAAAAAATATTTTTCTACAGATACCTAATTAGGTTAATCTATCTTAGCATAAAAATCATATTGATCACATTGTCAAAAAGGGTGCCATAATACAAATATATCAGGTATATTGGTATTCTTCAAATTTTCTGAGCATGAGAGAGTGAATCTTTTGATCTTATTTATATCATATTTATAGCTTAGTAGTGCCCAAAGTGCATTGGAGGTGATAAGAACTCAGCAGGATACAAACATTTCTTTTAAGCTACCTTGCTTTCAGGACTTTACAGAGTGCCCAGAAATGACTGGTTGCCTTTTTTCTTTGCAGAATAATTGTAACATCTGTAGAGAGGCTAGACCAGAACTCTAATGAATCTACAACAGCATGAATTTCTCTATAGAAGAAACCTCAGAGACATGTCTTAATTTTCTTTATTTATAGGACAATCTGAAGTAGCCCAGATGCATAATTTTTATATACTCTTATCTTTGAGACTTGACCTAAAAGCTCCTTTAGAGGCAAAGTTATTTAAAATAATTTGATTTGTAAGTTTTGTCCACAAACTGTAACTTTGTCACAGGCAGTGCCAAAGTGAAAAGTAGTACTGTTAGCATTCTCATTGCTAAATATTTTGTAAAATGTCATAACACCAGCACTTGAGTCTATCTTTTAAAATGAAACCGTAAAGTGAAAAATAAATGACCACAAGCTTTGAAGTGATTGGTTAATTATCTTGGGAAATTTGGGGATTTGGATACATTTGGGGATCAGGATAGTAGAGACAGAACAACTTTTTCCAAAATTTTAAATAAGCATTTTGAAAAAAGGCAAATTTTTAGCTGCTAAAATTACTTGTATAGATATTATGAAAACAAAACTTCGGATATTGTCTGCTTTTAAGGACTGAGCACCTCAATGCTACAGAAATGAGAACATTAGAGGTGTATCAAGGTTCATTTCAAAGGATTCTTTACACACTTTAAGTTTGGTTGTGTTTTTTTTTATCCTAAATCCTCTGCTTTGGTATTCTCTCTCATCAGAACACCTTTTCTGTAAACTATTGGCAGAGGATCCAAGCTTCAGGGAGCTGTCATTGCCATCCAGGTCTGTAAGGCTCTTTCCCTTACAAGTATCACATTCAAAGAAAATTATTATGAGCAATCAAACTGTTTCTTGAGGCCAAGCATGGTCTGCTGACCTACTTTGGTCAAGGATTGATTCAGCCTACAGCCTGGGATGAGATGCTGGGACTGCTGGGAGAGCCCGGGAATGCTTGAGTGATGATGGGATGATGATTAATTTGATTGTCACCAGCACAGCTCTGAACGTGAGGCTTGTCCAGGAGGCACATAAAAGGAAACTCAGTGCAGTTTCTTGGGTTCTGCTGCTAAGAGAGCAAAGGATGCAGACAAACAAACCCCAGCACTGTTTGAGGCTTTGGCCAGCCAAGGAGCAGCCAGGCTCTCCAGCACAGCAGTGTGTGTGCTGTCTGGGGATGGTGGTGCAGCCAGCCTGGGGACCATCACCAGCCTCTGGTTGCTCCCTTGTGGGGTGGGAAGCTGGCCATACCTCACTGAGAGCAGCAAAAAGACAGTGGGATCAAGGGAGGGAGTGTGCCATGGGTGTGTCCTTGTGGCTCACCAGTCAACCAGCTCTTTCTGCAGCCCACTCTGGCTATTTACACGGGCAGGCAGCATGGAGTGCGCTACAGAGCCTTAGTGACAAAACCAGCAGGCTGCAGAGGGGAGGGTTCCAGATTATCAAGAGCTACACTCTGTGTACATCAGCCAGACCCCAGACCTAGGCAAGAAAACCTATGGGTCATCCACTGGGAGGAATTTATTTTTAGGATAAAAGCTCTACCGGGAGTAATTTCCCTTACTGTCTAGAGGTGAAATTTTCACAGGGCTGCAATGACAGAACACTGAATACTGAATTGCATTTGCAATGTTTAATATGGGTATTTGTGATTCCTTACGTTGCTCCTTTTGTCATCATTTCAAGCCACTACAAAGAGACTGAGATGTAGCCAAGTCATCTATCCTACTAATTTACTAGTAATGCTTACTCTTGTGCACATCACTGCACAAACTGAAATGGAAGGAGACACTTTCCCACCATTTTGTGCCTTCCAACTTTGTTACACAAAATTTGCAGGAGCTTGCTGCTGCTGGCTGGGTTAAGAGTTTATTTTCTTCAGAGCATCTCAGATGTGGCTGTGTTTTTGTGGATTTTTGCTGGAAACAGTGTTAGTAATTGAGAAGTGTTTTCATTATTGCTGAGTGGGGCTTACACAGACTCAAGGCCATCTCTGCCTCTCGCCATCCCACCAGCAAGTGGAGTGAGGGCTCCCAAGAAGCTGGGTGGGGACCCAGCCAGGACAGCTGACCCCCACTGACCCAAGTGACATTCCTTACCTGCATATAAAGCTGGGGGAAGAAGAATGAAGGGGAGGACTTTCAGTGGGATGGTGTTTGTCTTCCTAAATCAATGTTATGCATGCCAGAGCCCTGCCTTCCTGGGGATTGCTGAACCCCTAGTTGCCCATGGGAAGTGGTGAATGAATTCCTTATTTGCTTTGGCTGTGTGTGAAGCCTTTGCTTCAACCCACAACCATCTCAACCCACAAGTTCTCTCACTTTTCCAGTTTTCCCATACCACCAGGGAGGAGTGAGAGAGTGGCTGTGTGGGTCTTAGTTGCTGGTTGGGGCTAAACCACGTCAAGTAGGTGTCATGAAGGAGCCAAGATGAGGTTTCAATATCCTCATGGATAATGAAGACTCCTCACTCAAACTGTGCCAGTACAAATCTCAAGATGACACAGTGATACATGCAGTAAATGCTCTTCCTGGAGAATGATCAGGCAACAGTGTCCCTGTTTCAACTAAAGCTGAGAAAGACAGCTGAGTAGTGAAGTCTTCAGGATAAAATGTCCAGCAGCATCTACTTGGAATGCCCAGCTGAGCAGACTTTTTATGCCAGAAGTTGAACTCTAGATAAAAATGAGAAATAGTGCAAGAGGTGCTAGGAATTATAAAGAATTATATATTCATGCAACAAACATGGATGAAATATTTTTACCAGGGATTATTTCAACCAACAAGAAAAAAAAGAAAAAAAAAAAAGAAGTATCATATTTTAATGAAAATACTTGAAAGAAGGACGCATGAAATCTCATCTAAGATATACCAATTTGTTAAAGATTTAGATTAATTTCAAGTGTGGATTAATTTCATATATGTTCCTACTACCAGTTATCTTTTTTCTTGTACCTCTGAATGAGAATTGTCTGTGATTGTTTGCAGGCAAGGAGAAGTAGGCTGTTTACTCACTGGCTCCAATGAGAATTTGTCTTCCTCTTGAAATTCAAGGAGAAAAATATAATGCTGCTCTTGAGAAAATATTATCATAAATCAAAACTTATTTTTCAAGTAGTGATTTTCAGGGTTCCTTTCACTGGAAATCTTGAGTTTCTCAAGAAGCAATGCTTACACAAGCAATGATGGTTTAAACAAAGGCCCTTTAACAGCACTGCATAAATTCTCCAACTATTATTCATCCTATTAAAAGAATTTGGAATTTATAAAACCTCCGTCTCTCCTGGTTGGCACTGTTTCCTCATTACAAATTAATTCCCTGCCAAAAATGGTTTGTTTCTATCTGATGATCTGAAGTAGTTTCTTGTAAAACTAAAATTATTTATTTATTTATTTATTAGGGAAACTCACAATTTAGAAGAGGAAAAAGAAACAGGCAGCTGATTTCACGTGAGACTTCAGACATTAAATACATTGTTCTAATAACCAGATACTTGGAGTTTGATCAAGATGATATAATTTATACATTCTGATCTGATTAAATATTTGAATTTTAGAGGAAGTCTATTGTTTTTTTTTCCCATAAGCATGTGAAGCTCTTACAAACAAGCCAGGTAGTAGGAGTCCTTCCAAGGTTTCCTCACAGCAATATCCTTTGGGGTATGTAAACCTAGCTGTAGGCAAGGTAAATATTCACAGCTCAAGGTTACAGTCAGACTCCAGTACTTACATAATCATAAACATGATATTAGATATAAGCTTGAAGGTGTGTGTTACCTCCCTTATTTTGTTTATTTATGTGTGTGGTTTTATGTTTGCATACTGCCAAGAAAAGTTTGACAATGACACCCTATGAGCTTTCCAAAGTTTGAATACCTCCCTAACTGCAACAAAATCTTGCATTTTCCAGCAGTCTGGTACCCCCCACAAAACTGCTATCAAATATGTTATCAAATATGACAAATTAACTGTCATTTTGAATCACAGCCTCAGCTTTTTTGGAGATGAAGCCATCCTGCAGACAACACTGAGATCCAGCCAACACAAAAAGTGAGCAACAAAGGTGAAGTGGGGAATTCAGTTTTTCACATTGCTGCCATCTCCTGTAACATAGGAATCAAAGACCAGAAACAAAATTCTGTGAGTGGACAGATAACTCTAGAGTACCAATAAGGTGCTGTGACCCAAACTAATCACTTGCACAGTGATTCATCTGTTACATCATAAATCTAAAGTGCATGGCATAACTAAACCAAAGTTTAGGTTCTATCTCTACACTGTTTTTCAGATTAAACTCTAGCTTCCTTTTTGCATGCTCTGTAATCTATTTTTATACTAATCCTGTTAATTGTTTTTAAATCTTGAGTACAGTAATTTCACGACTATAAGGCGCACCCTTTTGACTAAAATTTTTCCCTGAACCCGGAAGTGTGTCTTATAGTCCAGTGCGCCTTATATGATGGACAAAGTTCGGAAATTTGCAAACCCAGAAGTGAGAGCTGTCAGCCGTGGGGGGAGGCAGCAGGGCCACGGCTGCCAGGTGGAGGCAGCACGGAGCAGCGGCGGGCATGCCCCAGTCCCGTGGAGGCGGCACGGAGCGGCGGTGGGCGTGTCCCAGCCCCGCCGGGTACAGTCAGGCCCAGGGGACCATGGCTGCCAGGTTGAGGCGGAGCCTCGGCCAGCAACCGCGTGGGGGAAGCTGGGGGCAGATCCTCGCTGCAAAAAAAAAGTGCGCCCTATAGTCCGGTGCGCCTTATATGATCTACAAAGTTGTGAAATGTGCCGGCTCCCGGGGGGTGCGCCTTATAGTCCGATGCGCCTTATGGTCACGAAATTACTGTATTTTCTCAGTCTGCACATAAACTAAGGGAATACCAACATAAATTTTGAAAGAGACAGCACGATATATCCTGGTAACACCCAGAAGGACCTTTAAGGTGCACGGCCTCATTACACTGAACATTAAGCAAATAAAAATTACACAGGTTTCCTTAAAGGTTTGCAGTCTCAGACATCTGAGGGTTGGAATGTCCTGATAAGCCAGCTCTCATTTCTCTTCAGTCTTAAAACAATTTGGCAGCTCCCTACTTCTTGTTCTATTTTCTAGAGATTAGAATTATGGAGAAATGCAGTGGCTACTTAATTAAGGTATTTCCTTTTTTACGTCATTTTCTGTTCCTGACCTCTTTCTACATCTGTCTTCACTGCATAATAATCTTCATTCTCCTATGTGTTTTCTCCTTTCTGGGACACAAAGCCCCCTTTTATCCAGGCTTCATCCTGGGGTTGTGGCTTCATCTTTCTAATTCTTTTCTCAGTACATTTATGCTAATGAGAGTTTCACTGCACTTCGCAGAATGATCTGGTTCATGAGCTGAGTTCTATCTTCAGCTATAGATCTTTTAATAGTGACCAGAGAGTAAGCAGTACACAGAAGTTCCACAATAGGGGTGATAGATTTCTGCTGTCTGGGAAATACGTCTGTGTTTGAAAACCCTGCAGATTCAGCAAAAATTGTCAGGTCAGGTAAAATTAAATCACTCCTATTATGATAAACCTGAGTTCTGCACTTGATTGTCTTTAAAACAAGGGTTGAATCATTTAGCCCAACCTCAAAAGATTTTCTGCAATACTGGAACACCACTGGTCTATGAAAAGTTTTCAGAGTTGTTATTTTCTTCATTTTTTTTCTAAATGCATTGCAAAACAAAAATATTCCCCAAATCCCCCTCCTTCAGCCTGTTCTTCACAAAGCCAATTCACCTGAAGTGTTTAAATTGCTGTCAATAGGAAGCAATGATGATGTACTGCAAAACACCCAGGGACTATAACCAGGCAAGAGCTTCTTTTAGTGGGCATACACAACTGAGGAACTGTAGTAGCAGCCCGTAATAATTGTCACTTCTGATCACCATGGGAACCAAACAGAGGTCTACTTTGCAGAAAACAGATCGGCAGTGACTCACCGACTGCTTGGGAAGCATGATTATTGAGAATTGCTAGACTTGTGTGGGTGACAGGGAATAATGATGCCATTTCAACCACAGTTCCATACAGCAGAGTCTCCTCTGCCAGACATGCAGGATGAAAACAAGTAAATTAGTACTTTGTGCTCATTAGAGACAAATTTCACCTTTATGATTTTTTGCAGCTTCAGTCTTGTGTGGACTCTTTACTAGGAAAGGATTTAATTCCTAGTGAATGAAGTTCTAACTGAGCTTACACTGGTTTTTACCAGGTCTTCACAACTCACTTAGAGACAAGATTTAACCCTTGAACAACACAAAGGTTTAGAGTTGTCACATCGTCTGAACCACACTAGGATGTGTATGGCATATAAAAGACAGGCAGTATTTCCTACCCAGAAACGGTAAAGTTTGGCCCTTACAACAAAGCTCCAGGTCCTGCATTAAGAAGAAAGCAAAATAAATGCACTGTCTCATTAGCATAATCCAAAAGAGAAGCTGTCTTTGAGGTGAAATAGTATGTATTTTGTTTGGGTTTGGAGAGCAAAATTTGCAATATAAGGTATTTTGAGGGTTTTTCAGCTGGTCACAAACTGTAGTTTCAATCTTATGCTTTACTACTCCAGAACTTTTCAAGATTCACGAATTCAAGCATAATATTTCCGGGCCACCAAAGAATCTCAGATCAAAGATTCTGAGATTATAAAACCTAAATTTACTCTTTGCTGAATTATTCTCACTGGCTCCTCAGCTCTGGCTGAAGAAACAGTAGCCACTGCAAGAAAATGATATTACAGCCCCAACATTTAAATGTTTATTTTTCACAAATGGTAATTCAAGACCTTTTTACAAAACCAAAGTATATTTCTAATTAATAACTTTGTCATTCAATGGCTCCTTGTGTTCTGTTTTCAGTTCTCCCATTGAACAATCATTTGAGTGGCTAAATATTCTCCAAGGATTCTGTCACATGCACAGCTATCAGCTGGCATATAGGGCTTCTTTTCTGTTCCTCCTCCTAACAGAAATATCCATAGAGTGTAAATTTTGAAAGAGCAGATACAGTCATTTCTCCATGAAATGACATGTGCTTTTATTAACAAAGGTTGCTCACTATAGAGGAATTTCCATGAGCAGAAAATCAGTTCCCTAAGTGGAATTTGGCCAGGAGAGAATACAGCGTCCTGTCATACAGCTTCTAGACTCATGGATCCTTGGGAAAACAAAAGACAAGAGTCTGCAAATTGAAAACAAGGGCATGGCCCTAGCTCTTTAGTTTGATGGGTACATGCCCACACAGCATAAATGAATGTATGTCTATTTTAGAGTTTCCAGTCCGTGACACTTCACATTTGTCAGTTGGCCAGCAAACTTTTGAGATTAAATGACACAGAGGAACAAAACTATTAAGAAATCACTGTACCTTCCACACATTCAGAGGATGAAACATTAAAAGACCAGTTCTACAAAGTCTTCAAGCTTCTCTGTAGCTCTGCACAGGAAAAACAAGCAATGATGTAAACCAGGGAAAGCACCCTTTGCAGCTGTCCCACCACCAGCTGCGAGGAGCTGTTCATCAGCAATCACCTCTTTCCTCCCTCCGCCCACACAAGGGGCTGCAGATGTCAGTAGCAGAACAAGTGATGCTCAAGTTTAGCCCTGTCCACCTTTTTGATGATTCTTCCCAGCAACTGAAGGATAGGAGTGGATAAACAACCACGCTGATTACCGGCACCTGCTGTGAGCTTTTTGAGCACAAACTGAACACTGATGTATCCTAGGACGACTGGTGCTTTTTCTGCATTGGGAAAGACAATCGTGATCAGGTCAGGCATGGGCTTAATTGCTTTGTACTAAATAAACTTGTGCTATGCAAACCATTTTAGCCATTTGTGGAATATGTGAAGTGGAAACTATATCCTCTTGCTATGGTAAGCAGGTAGGAGAAAAGCCTGTGTGTTTATTCCCCAGAGCTACTTGAGTCCTCACCAGCCTGCCTTGCAAGAACAAGACTCTGCAGATATAATCTACAAACTTTCATTCATACTGAGAGATACTTTAATATCACATCTTAATCTTCAAGCTTATTTCATCTCGGTTTGAGGTTGACGGTCAAGAATGAGATGCGTGTTTGTCTTCAGGAGCTGGAAGCCTGAAATCGTTGATAACCCAAGCAGCAGATTTCTAGAGAATAGCAATAAATAATGTCACAAATAATTGAAAGAGGACAAGCAAGGAATACTTTTAAATATCTCTTTTTGCAAGCCTCATATCAAACCACCGCTATTTGAAAGTGAAAGCTGCAAGTTACTGGAAATCATAGCTAAAGGTAGCTCATTGCTAGTAACAGGCATCAGTGAAAAGGGCAGAAATTTCATGGTTCACAGTGGCTTATTTCCTCGTGTCCACATTTTCTGGTTTGCTTTTTCCTTTTAGTTTTAAAAATGGTCATTAATGCATAGAAATATATTAACATGGTGCAGATTGTTGGGTTTTTTGTTTTTGTTATGTTTATTTCTTTATTTAAAGTGTATGGCATATCAAGTCCCATTAAAAAGAGTTTGACTACAGAATTATGCAAAAGGCTTTAATAATTTAAATACTCATTCAGCTATCTGTAAATGTACAATCTGTTTTAAGTTCTATGTGAAACTTACAATTGCTATTAACTTAATGAATTTTAAAACCTCAACAATTTGCAAAAGTAGTAAGTGATAACACTCATTCTGTTTCAATTTGCCATACTGAAGATGCTTAGAGATGAGACAGGGATACAAAACTAACAGTGATCAAAAATTCTCTACAGGGCAGAAGGATTCAGCACTGGAGTCCCACCATCTCTGAAAATACCATCACTTTGTCCTTATGCAAGGACATGTTATTATTATTACATGTAATGGAACACATAATAGTTCTCTTTTTTGTTTTTTTTAACATGTAATGCTTTATAAAAGAGATATAGCTAAAGAAAAATATAAACAGACATGTAAATAATACAATGAAGTTTATCATTCTTATTTGAACCAATTTTCTAGAGCAATATCTTTTTACAAGGTGAAAATTAAACATTAATATTTGTCTCATGGTATAAAAGGGACAGTAATAATTTTAAAGAACCTTACAGTCTTATGCTTGTTTCATCCTATTCATAAGATTTCACAGCAAAAATATTAAAATTTGCAATATTCCCAAAAAGATGCAAACTTGTCAAATACATTACTCTGAGTTAAAATAACAATTAATTTACAGGAACCTACCATAGAAACTATTGAGTGGACAGTAGTGATGGTTTTCTATATAAAATCTATCAAAAACTGTTGGAGAAAATATATGAAGCGTAGCTGATAGCTGATGGAATCTGCAATATGGCCACAGAGAAATAAGTTGCAGATCATCAAAGTTAGCTCTTGTTCAGAAACATCCACCATGAGTTCACCAATTTCATATTTCACTGGAGAACAGCAGGAGGTTTCATAATGCAACAATCATAGGAAACGGATTCAACGCTGTACTTTAAGCTTTACCCGTAGTTGGAACTTGCAACAGTTTGGATTTTTTGGTGCTCTGATCTCTCTTGCTCTCTGGAAGGCTGTGTAAATATCAAAATCTTCAGCACAAAGACAGCTCTCTCCAAAGCACTGGCAACTGGTCTTAGTAGACTGTTTAAAAAAAAAAAAAAAAGGAACTGATTTAGGCAGACTGGAAAAGCAAAAATGGAAAAGCAATACAGGAACAGTCTAGAAATGCTATAAACATTCTATTGCATTCTATAAATCAGACAACTAGATCATCACTAGAAGCTGGGAGATTTGTAGTCCATGAAGTGCAGCGACACACACACACAGACTTGTGGAGCTCAGAGGACCCTTTGTAGATTTGAACTGCTCATCTGTGTAAGACTTGAGTCAGCAGCTAAGCTCTGATCTTGCATGAATGAAGGCAAAATCCACTTTCAGCTATTTTAAATAGCAAAAAAAGGTCAAGTGATTGATTCTATCCAGCCTCAGGCATTCAACACACCTAGAAAAGGACCTAAGTAAGCCAGACTCTGTTCATAAATCACAGATGAAAAGCTGCAACCTCAAGATGGGGCTTAAGCCCTGGCCAGACCAAGGGTGATGATGTTTCTAGCTTAGACATCTCAGCCAGGTTACTGAAATCAGCTGTGAAGATCAGCTGAAGTTCTTCTTGTTTAAGACTGCTCCAAGAAAAGTTCTGGGGCTTTAACCACTCATACAATAAAGACACTTATTATATGTGTTCTKCTCTACAAGGCCTGCATCCAGCACTGGGACCAGTCAAAACTGCTTCTGGCTCTTCACCTAAATTAGGAAAGGGCTCTCCTTCTTATGGAAATTGTTGGCAGCTTAGTAATTTTCAGTTCCCCACTGGCTAGACATCAAACCCGCTCCCTATCAAAATTAGTCAATGTTTTTTTAGTTCAAGTACTGAATGGAAACTTCACTTGTTTTTATTTTTTTTCTGCAGACATGAACTTATAAAGGATTCTTTTTTTAAACTTAGTCAAAACTCTTCACTCAGGAAGAGAGCCTATAAATCTTCAATGTCCTATTTTAGCTGGTGGCAAATGAAGCCCCCAGAGATACTCCCATAGCAAGGGGAGAGCTCCAATACATTATTTAGTGACACACCATGATCCTCAAGGTCCTTCCAAAAAAAGGAGATGTTTTCTAACTACAAAATCCTCATTCCTGGAAAAATCTTTGTCTCTGAGATGCTGATCTAAGCACTGCTGATGTACCTCCCCTCTCATGGGAGGTCTGAGTACCACTAAAGACATCTGATTTTTACTTGCTCTCAAGTGAAGTAATACAGAGTTCCCTTGCTTCTCAATTTTCACCAAGAAGACGACTTTGCTACCGTCTAATTTAGATCCGCCCCCCACTGAGAACTGGTCTCTGGTCCAGCCTTTATAAGTTATGATGCAGTTGGAGATGCGTCTTGGTGGTTCCCAGACCAACTTACAGCATCACAGCGAGCATTGCTACCTTGATCTGTTCAACAAATACATGCCAAGCACATAACGTTAATCAAAACATACTGTACCTCGGGCTGTTTGCATCTTGATGTCTTTATTTCCTTCTAATCTTAATTAGAAAACAAAAGACAAAGATGGTTAAAATCTTTTAAAAAACCAAAAGCATGCAACTAAGTTAGCATTGTTCAAAAACCACCTATTTTATTTTTAAGTGTTACTGTTTTTAATTTTCTTGTTTTGCAGCAAATTTTGGAAGCACCAGTCAGTGACTAACCTCTGTGCTGTACATACGTGACAGCAGCATTTTTTTTTGGTGTTAAATCAAAAGAATATTACATTATTTCATAATTATATGTTTATAACTTGTCAATTAAACAGCTATAAATCTAATGCTGTTTCCCACTGCTCAAAAACATAACATAGAAAAGAAACAGTTTCTTGCTGGGTTTCATGTAAGAACAGAAATAAACCTGAAAGCAAGCACTTACTAACTGTTATTACTGGAATTCACCACAATGCAAGTAAATACCTTCAAAACCAAAAATAGCACTGGGGCTCTGCAAGTGCATCTATCACAGCCTCTTTGTCGTAACAGGGCTTGTTTTCTTTCAATTCACAGAGCACTCAGAGTGTGGAGAAGCTGTTCAGAAGACCATGTACCACCACCGTCAGCACCCACAAAAGTGTGCTATATTTTAAATAAATGGGAACGATCCCTTTGACAAGTGTAAATAACCCCACAGCCTTAAGAGGCTTCAAGGCTAGCCAGTCTGTCTGAAATAATTGATTTTTAAAGGACATGCATCCTGCAGGACAGACTGATCCCCGGAAAGCAGGAGAGACGCCATGCACAGCCTGCCGGTACCTTTGGGCGCAGCTTTCGTCTGGCTGGGAGCCATGGCAGCCGCGTCCGACGGCAGCCCCACGTACACCCCACCATAGTTCCTGGGGAAACAACCGCAGGCACATCAGAGATCAGCTGGGACACCTCCCCCCCTGAAAGGAGCTATTTATTTCACTTGGGTTCCTGATACCTATCACAAGATCCCCACTGCCTTGTGACAATAAACTCCCCCTGCCCACCTTCTTCTGAGTATACCCAGCAGAGGACAGAGCTAATTGACACTGGTGTTTGACACTGGGACCACCAGAGCTCCACACTTCAAACAACACACACGAATTAAACAGCACTTTGACCCCATTAATAAATGCGACCTGCCTGCCCCTGCTCAGGGTCACACTTGGAGAAAGCTGTTAGTAGAAAGGAGCACATGTGTCTTAGGTATTTTCATACCCCAACCCTCTCCCCTTCATGGAGAGATCTCCTTGCAGTTTCCTTGCAGAGGATACTTTCTGGCTCCAAAGAGCCCGTATGGAAAGCAGGGAGGTAAAAAACTGGGTCCTTAAAGCCTCTTGTGTGCCTGGAGTTACTTGCAGAGGCTCTGTTTACACTGCTCTGCCCTGTTAGGTACTGAATTAATCACACCTCCTCCAGCTTCTGGGGTTCTGAGCCAATTTCTAATTTGCTTGATGATAGACTCATACTTCCTTCAACTTCCAGCCCAGCAGAGATCTCCCACAAGTGCTAATGGCACTTTGTGTGGCAGTGCTGGTGTGAAGGCAGAGGTCACCAGCCCCGATCGAGCACACCACCTGCAGCTGCGAGATAATGTGCTCTTCTTACCACAAAGTTCCCACCTCCCCAGCTCAATAACAGGCTGGGTGGACTCATCAATACTCAACTCTGTGTGAGATTTTCTCCTCTTTTCCTTTCTCCTCTGCTGTGTTGGTGGGAGTTAGGAGGAGGGAAGGAAGGATGTGTAACTGGTGGCAGAACTCACTGCAGCCTATTGCAAATAAAGCTAGGCCTGGTTGAGCAGAGCACCTACCTCCTTTTGTCATCATCTGATATGGATTCTTCTGCTCTGCAACATCAAAAGATACAAAGCATGTTAGCAGATTGTTTCTTTCAGGTGCTCCGTGACCATCTGGGTAAATTCAGAAGCAAGGGAACAACTATTACTGACCCCAGTTAAATTCAGGACATCCACCATTCAACAAAGTACTCACACAGGTATAAAAAAGGACAATTTTCCAATATAATGTACAGAAGTAATAAAGGATTGAGAAAAGATGTAGCTTACTTTTTATGACCCCCACCAGTGAGATCTGAAAGTAGATTTGGGAGCAGAAACAGGTAAATTAACACTCTTCCTGAATGAATCCCCACACTACTCCCCACATAAAAGGAACATTAAGGCTCTGCATGTAACAGGAACAAGCCTGGACTGCTATTTCCCCAAAAGAGGAAAGAAACAGACTGGGTATCTGTGCTGGCATGTGAGCAAGGATGAAGAGAGAGGAATTTTCAGAGTAGCTATTACAGAAGCCAGAAGCTGTTACAGGGCCTCTCTATAAAATGAGGCACTGCAGTTTCTGAATTCAGTTGTTTGCAAACCAAACGCAGCTATTAATCCCATGTAAATGGGCAATTACTTCTTCTTTAACTTTAGGATAAAATCACAGCTCAGTATGTACATCAATAAAGAGTCACTGAGGTTTGATTCCTCCCACTTATATACTGCTACAACTTGGAAATTTTCTGACATCTACCTTCTTTCTAAGGGGCAGAACATTAACAACTATCCTTTCTGCATCACCACAGTGAAAAAGGGTACACAAGTCCTTTTTAATAGCAGAGGCTTGGAGAAAATCATATTATTCTGCAATTTTGCTAAATCATATTTATGCAGGGCATAGCACTTCTCATTGGCTGTCTTTGTCTATGTCTTTGCCACTCAAGAAAGACTGATCAATAAACTCCTCATTCCCTGGCCCTCCTGCCATCCCTTCCTGGAGGAACTGGAGTCATTTCAGAAGATATTTCCCATCTCTTGTGACCCAAGTCATCTTACAGTCCTCACACACACAGCCAGGAAATGCAGAGATATTTTTTCTTAAGGACTGTGAAGCTGCTCTGTCCTAGTGTGGACCAGTTTCTCCTGAAGAAAATGGAAAGCCTGTGGGTGGAAATGAGGATGTATTTTCAGGGAAAAAAAAATAAATTCTACTTCAAGAAAGGGACTTTGGGTCCCAAAAGATCACAAACAGTCATTTCTGTTGAACCAACCAAATGTGTCACAGGATTGATTTTCTCATACAATTGGGAACATTTTCTATAATCCAGATTAACCATTGTCCAGAGAAAAGAGTCGTTTAAAAGCACCGACAACTTCATGCACAGCTTGGAGCCTCAGAAATGGACTTGTAAGAATAATAATCAATATTGTCCAACAGGAAATTAATGTCAATGCTTTTTTTAAAAAAAGAAAAATATTCTAGTAGGAAACAGGGCCATTTTCTTCTGTTCCAGAAATGTTTTGTAATGTGGCATCACAGACCGTTACTGTAATTCTTTCTCCAAAACAAATTATCCGGGTCTATGATTAAGCAGACAAGAATATTTTTAAACATTTCGCTTTCATCCTTTCCTTTTACTAGCTACAAATCAAAGTAGTAATTTTGCAATACCTTTTTCTTCAAATGCATGACAGCAAAAATAATCTGGGATTGTACAGAAAACAGTTCTTGGGCTGGATGATGATTGGGGGCAAACTGCTAGAAAAGAGGGAGTGAGCAGAGATAGGAGGAACACGGGTGAGGCCAAAAAAAAGAAAATTTTGGGTGATGGCACTTAAGGAATAAGCCATTTCACCCCCCTTTCTGGGGCTCAGGAAGGAATGCTGTCCCAGTTTATTTATTATACCTATTCAAACACCTCTCACCTTCACACACGATGGCTCAAGACCCCCTTTTGAAAGGTGCCCACTAACTTTGTATGTTTAGTGTCTGCTGAGCCACTGTGGCAGGTGCTGCTTCTGTGCCCAGGCTGGGTGAACAAGGCGGCTCTGGAGAGCAAAGCTACAACACAGGACTGAGATTGGAGAGAAGCTCCTTTGGTTTCGGCCGTGCTCCCAATGCCATATCTCCTGGACTCACAGACACAGGAGTCCAGCAGTCAAGGGACAGCAAGCTTGGACAAGCTTTTCTGCACCAGTAATAGACAGCAAAAGGAACTTAGCAGTCCCAGGTGCTTCAAGCTGACCAGCTGCTCTGTCTCTGCCTCAGAAGCTGTTGACATCTGCAGAGGAACCGAGAGCACGGTTTTCAGCAGGCAGTGTGGGCAGGGTCTTGGAGCCAATGGGCAGATTTAGCAGCAAATCCACATAACGGCATTCCATTTTCATCTCTATAAGTGTTTCTTTTGGTAAGGTTTTGTCGGTCCCAAGAGTCTTCCTGTCACCCAAGGTCTGAAAAATACCCTTTGTTCATCTGTCAGCTTTTACATCCATCAGTCCTATGTCCATTTGATGGTAAAAGAAGCTGCCATTTCTCACTTATTTTAAATGTCAGATGACAGGCATTCACACTAATTCATTTCATCCACATTTTTCTTACCTCAGCTTTTATGGCTCTGTTTGTGCTAAACATTATAGAGACTCTTTCTAGCTGCACTCAGTAGTCCCACCAGAAATGATTCATTGAACTTTGAACAAGTGACAGACAACTACTCCTCAGATTCTTGTGTTTATTGGGAACAAGGGCTTTTCACTTGTATTTTATGCATATCCTCTCAATATTTTGAAACAGGCTTGAACTGCTGTGTCCTTTCCTCCCCAGTGTAACCAATCCTCCCCCAGACTTAGCCCCGCACTGAATACTGCAGGCATTGCATTACTTTCTAGCATATCCTTTACTTCTCCTACAGCTAAGCTTTTCCAATTAGCAGTGATGAATGTTTCCTTATTAGTGGGGCAGGAGCATGGGCTGAAGCTGGCTGACAGGTTCTGGGTTGGAGCACAGAGGAGAGGGCACACAGGCTCTCAGAGCATGTCCTTCTCATCATCACACTGCCCTCAGACAGGAAGAGTCCTTTGCAGAGGAAGATCATATTATCATCCCTGTCTTACTGGTGGGGAAACTCCAAGCCCAGAGGGCAAAGCATCTTCCTCACAGTCACTCAGGAGGGCTCAGAGCAGGACCCAGCCCTCTCCCAGCTAGCTGCTCACTCCAGGAGACATGGTGCTTTGGCAATGAGTCACAGTCAAGAAATGAGAAACCTCAAGTTAGAATAACCAGATCTAGTATCAAAAAACATGTAAGGATGGACACACCTAAATACTTTTCTGGATCAGAACTGATATCACTGAAAAAAAAAAAAAGGGGGGGGGGCGTTATTTAGAAGCAAAAAGGAAGTAAAAAGGTGTAAAAAGCTTTTATGGATCTATAATACTAGATAAATCTGCTTTGTTCATTTCTATGAAAAAAAAAATCTGATCATTTACTTCCTTCATAAAAATCTTCTCTTAAGTATTAGAATTAGGGCTTTTGGGTCATCACTGCCATTCCTCGTTAGTAGATGTGTGTTTATAACACCTGAAGAGAAGGTTCAAACATGCTATTACTCATGTGGGTTGTTTGGCTGGCTCCATTATCCTTAATCTGAATGAGTAATAGCTCCAGGATTGACCCTTTCACTTTGGTGAAGACTGCACTAGTAATTCATATTTTTCTAAGTTATCTCGATACTATTTTCAAACATGACAGATGAGCTCACACTAATAAGTAGGATGCTCCCATTTTAACTCCTGCAGCCTGGCTCTATAAATGCTTACCCACATATAAACACAGTTCTACACATCCCCATACCTTTAAGCACAGGAACATGCCAACAACATTCATAATTTAACAGTGCATGCGATTTTGAAATTTAAAACTACAGATGAGCAAAGAGAAAGATGCAGTTCTAAGTCAGTCCTTAAATCATCTAAACTGAACAATAAAAAAGGCCCTAATATAAATTAAACCAGTGGGTTTGTAAATACAGAAGTACTGAGAGCAGTGGTGCTGCAGGCTGCATCAAGAAGAGGTTCCTTATAAGATTGCCTTCTGTAATTTATTTATTGTCTGGCACTGCAAGCCCCGAAAACAGACTACAGAGGTAACACAGATCTCAAGAGTATCTGTGGCAACAGAGGTGATCAGTCAAGTGACACCTGTTGTTAGTTCTCAGCTGTGCTCTGTAATAGCAAGGACAAGCCTGTTGTTAAGATCTTCCCTCCACTTGTTTATCTGACTCAACTGCCCTCATTTCTACACCAGGATTCCTCCATCTAATTAGAGTAGTTATTCTAAGTGAAGTAAATGAAACAGAAGAATGTTCCTATTGCATAACATAACAATCTTTCCTCAGTCGCAAACTCCAGTGGCAAATACCAATTACATGAAACAGGAGAAGGCAAGTCCTTGGGAGGAGTTCTTTATGTTTTTCTTTGACAGAAAAATACATTTATGGCTCAGTAAAGCTGCTCCTATACATTTCTGTATCAGCAAATAAGAATAGCTCTAAAAAAGACCTTGCACATTTAGAGAAAAACAGGATGGGTAGGGCTGCCTTCTGCTACCCTGTGCCAACCTAACCTAGAGAAGGTGGGTACTTTGAAAAGGAAATTGAATGGGTTAGTGGTTCTCATGCAAAGAGTGGGGAATGTGTCTCAGAACTTTCTAAATCTCTCACTGGGCCTGGTGGAAATTTATGTGCCACTTCATACATGGCCTTTGGAAAAAGGTGCATCGACACATGATGGGGAAAAGCAGACTGAAGTAACATAACCACCTCTGCTAGACAACTGTCTCAACAGAAGGAGGGAAAAGAAATTTCTGTTAGAGAAATAACGAGCAAAGAAATCTGTAGAAAAGTAAACAAGACAAGGAGTTGTTTTGTGGAGATGAAAGCTGTCACTGAAGACAGTAAACATCTGGTTGTGCTGATTATACATTAGGAGCCAGATGAATCATGTATGACTAAATCTAGTATAAGGCTAGTAGAACTGACAATATGTCCAGGGTTATATATTTAAAAGAGTAGAGTAGAGTAGAGTAGAGTACTTACACATCTTTAGTAGTCCCTGTAGCACCTAGGAAGGAAAAAACAAAAACAAAAACATGTTTACCAGGCAATGGCATAATCCTCTAAACCAGCTCTCTTTCTGTCCTAAGCAACACAGAAATAGCAACAAAAACTTACTATTGTAAGAGAATGCATTTCTCATGATTGTTCAGTTTATCCTTAATGATTATCCATAGTATTCCTTAAATCTATCACATCTGGGCCAGACTCTCAGTGTGTGAAAATGATGCTGCTGTGGACCAGTGCCCAAGTGCAGTCACTCAAGATGGGAACAACACAAGAAAAGAATAATCTTTCTGAATTTCATGTGCTTCAGTTTGCTCAGTCCTCTGGTGGGTTTGTCTGCCACAAAGCTGGCACAACTAACCAGGCAGTTTCTCCCAAATGACTGATTGTTCTGCCATTTGATGCAGTTTTAGAACTGGTACCACATGTGTGAAATGCTGTCTCGTTCTTCCTGCCATATAAATGAAGTTTCATAAAATGACTAGACAGAGCTAATATAAACATTAGGACACAACCCATCCAAAGCTCCAGACACCTAACAAGATCAACCACCCTTTAATTCATCTTGCTGTTTAACAAAAAAAACAGATACAAAAGCTGCCACCTGGCTGCCTGGTATAAGTGACTGACTTTTTTGTTTTGGTGACTCAGATGTTTCTTGCTGGGACACAAACATTTACCCAAGTACAAATTCTTTCTTGTTCCTCCCAAGTTACTCATGTTATGTTGCTCTTGCTAATATATAAATCAGCTGAGTAAACAGTAAATTATCCCTTCTATTAATTACAGAATTTAGAGCAGGCATCAGAAAAACCTTTCACTTCTCTTTTCCTCTTAGTATTTAGCTGGAAAAGGTGAACTGAGCTCACTCTGAAGAAACTGAAGTAGCCAGCCACAGAGATCTTTTTAGTTTGGAGGTGGGTTGTTTGTTTTTTCCTCTCATGGTACTTCATTTTTTGGAAAACTTTTATTTCTTGTGCTGCTGAAAAATATACATAATAGCAAATACCTTTAATCTCCTTTTGATGTGTAAGAATATGCCTTTTGCATTCTCATTTTAAATAAGAGGAAGAAATAGACATGCAAGGCTTTCCAGCTCTGTCCACCTGAATGGATTGCTTGAATGTCAGAAAACATCATCCTTTACAGCCAGTTCCTGAACATAATGTCATTCCCACTTCGTATGACCTGACTATCCCTCCTTTTCCCAGCAACAACACAGACTAGACTCCTATAAAACTGTACACATTTATTCTGTTAGTCTTGCTTCCAGAGTCAGTAAAATCTCAGTATGGCTACATGTATCAGCAGAAAGCCTTAATTAAGTTGGAGGGAGTATCTCTAGTCACAGTAAACTCAGGCCCTTGCTTTAAAACTTTACCAGGCAGCCTTCTGAGACTTTTTGGCTTTGCAGGTACATCTGTGAAGCACTACATGTAAATCTCTCAGAGTAATTGTGTCCAGATGGGAGGTTGCCCATTGCTGTGCGAGCTCAATCTCTGCTACTGTAGGGAGACATTTTTTGCTACCAAGGCTAGCTCATCCAGAGTCAGCTCAGCAATGAGCCTTCAGGGCACCTAGACAGAGCCCAGGCATCAGCAACTCCTCAGACAACATGAGTTTTGAAAAGCCTAGTTGAAGCTAGCAGGATTTTTTATTTTTTCAAAAAGAAACTATTCCTTTTCTGTGCCTGCTCTGCACGAGGGCCATGACTTTCTTATTTTTAGCCTAAACTCTCTGCAGTCAAAATCAGTTTCTCTAAAAAGGTTCATGGCCCTTTTTGAGGCCTTTGCCAAGACTTTTCTGAGTCTAAGCACCTTGGATGCCCATCTGAAAAATGTGTCTTCCTTGCAGGAAGTACAGCAAAAGTACAGTGTTTAATACACAAACTGAAACCTCAAGAATTGTGTGCCTACAGTA